>JAOVVF010000028.1:11071857-11101816 GCA_028565595.1 Duopalatinus emarginatus | reverse complement strand
CAGCCTCGTTTAACTGGTAGAGGAGGAGGTGTCGCTGTTATTTATAATAATAATCTAGGCATCACTCACAAACCTCAGCAAAAACTCATTGAGCTTTTCACGTCAGTACAGCCTCAAATGGACATTTACCACGGTGACTGCAGTTTGGTCCGCAAACTCCCAGATCTATCAGCTTTGATTGCCGTCCTACCCCACTGAGCTTGATCAAGCAACCGAATGCTTAGAGTCAACATATCGTTATACTCTGGATAGTGTAGCCCCGCTTAAAAAGGAGAATAATTAAAGAGAAAAAACTAGCACCATGGTATAATGATTGCTATTTGAAACAGCCGGGTTAGTTTGACGCTAGTTACGTTCCGAATTCTGAGTGATCTTTTTTAAAGTGCACATGCATAGACATATTGCTAGAGCAATATATTTCTCCTCGCTAATAAAAGATAACAAAAATAATCCTAGGTTCTTATTTAATACTGTAGCAAAACTAACTAGGAAGAAGACGACTACAGAAGTGTCCACACCATAAGTATGTACTAGTGATGACTTTATGATTTTTTTCAATGATAAAGTTGAAAACACAGGGCACAAAATTAATACTGTTAATCTAAACCCAAGCAATTTGATAACAAACCAACTAGATGTTAGTATAGCTACATCAGATCAGCAATTGGAGTCTTTTAACCCTCTCCAAGAGACAGAGTCAATTTCACTAGTTTCATCATCAAAATCATCAACATGTACAGTGGCGTGCAAAAGTATTCATACTCAGTGTCACTGTGTCAGGGCACTGATGTACACATGAGCAGTGCTCCATATATTCAAGACTCTTGTATGGTCACAGTTTTCCTGTTGAAAGGAAATTTTCCTGCTGAAATTAGTTGAAAGGTATGAAGTCTTTAATAAAGGTTTGTAAGACAACAGGTGCACTGAGCACTTTATCATAAGAACACCAATCTACCCACTTTTTTATTCAGTTATCTAATCATTCAATTATGTGACAGCACAATGTATAAAATAACCCAGATACAGGTCAAAAACTTCTGTTAATGTTCACATTAAAAATCAGAATGGTGGAAAATGTCATCTTGGTGACATTAACATGGATGTTGGTTCCACATCAGCTAGTTTGGGTATTTGAATGCCTTGTTGAATAAAGAGATTAGAGGAAAATTGACAGATTGTTTCAAACCACCAAGAAGGATGTAGTAACTAAAAAATCTCAGTGCATGACACATGATATTTTGTTGTGGATGGGCTGTAATAGCAGACCACAGTGAACAGGAATTTGAAACCATCATAGGCACAGACTTAGACAAGCAGACTGGAAAAGACCAGCTGACGAGTCTCATGTGTTAGTAAACTGACTGCTGAAGCTTTAACACATTAAAGCTGGAGATTGTGTGTAGTGTCTGTCATACTCAATATTAATGTTGTAATGTTGGTTCTTAACTTGTTTATAGTATGAGCTACAATGCCACTACTGAGTATTAATTCATGATTTTGTCCCTAATAGAAACCTGATTAGCTACCGAGTATGATCATGAAATGCTGAAGGTCCTGAGAAGAAAACCTGAGACTCGCATATCACTAAACTGTAATGAATAAAATTTCTTTTAACCATCATGCTTTAACTGATGAAGTCGAAATACAGGAGCAAATTATGAAGAATTTACCTCAATTCCAGACATCCACAAGACCCAAGTGTACACTGATAACAAAAATCACGGAAATGTAATACTATGGCCTTTAGTCACCACATATTAACCCAACTGAAAACATGTGAGAGATTTTGATGTGTTAGAAAGCTCCATCATCATCAGAGAATATCTATCAGAAGAAATGATGTTCATACTTTTAGTACAGTAACAGAGGGTCATGGTGGCCTAAAATCTTTATGTTGGTTTTTCCTGGATCCCATTGTTGCATTAATGATGAAACACATAAGCCATTACCAGTTTTTACAACGTTTTTTAATGTTTTTATTCTTTTTTTTATTTATTTATTTATATTATCTACAAAGTAAAATTTTGTTCTTTAACTTAGAGTCTTGTGACACTCGAATGTAATGGGGCCTGTTCAGTTTGATTAATAAATAATCAATTTCTGCCAAACATTTTAATCTCTGGAAGTCTTTTTTTTTAATTTGGTTAGAGTGATTTTTGTTCTGTATGCATTTCTTTTTTTTACCCCAACTTCCGGAACACGACAATAGCAGCAGCATTTAACAGTAATGTTAATACTGTCAATTCACTGGAAGAATTTGTTACTTAGAAGGTGCAAACAAAATGCAAGTTCCAGTTTCTTGACATTCAGTTTCTCACATGGCATCTAAAACAGTCTCCCTCTTGTTAAAACTTGTGTTAAAAAAATCTGTTCACTGCAACTTTGCTCATTAGCATTAATTTCTGAGATTAGCAAAATTGCAATGCAGCATGATAGACGGTTTAGTGGCCATTTCACTGGGCATGTAGAGAAGGAGTAGGTGAAGGAACAGTCAGCCAGTAGCTCACAAGGGTTGAGAAGAACACGTCACTGGAGTCAGCTGAAAATAGCCAATCTTCATCATCTAAAGCTGCTGCTGATGGTGAGGTTGTACTGAGAATAAAAAAATATACAATAAAACGAATAACCAATTTTAATATGTTGCTTCACTTCCATATTTTAATATGAGATGATGCCCTGGACAACTGGGTTGCTTATTTCCATTTCACTGTAGTATAACTGAACATCATCAGAAACCCATAACCCATATGCACCCTGGCCTTTCTGTCTCATTCCTTCTAATGTTCATAGTGTTCATGTTCAAAGTCTGTTGAGAAAGTTGACTGCATACCTGAAGGATGTGCCATGTAGGAGAAATGTGTGGTTGAGGAGACTGGGATTGGATTGAGTGTGCTCTGGGGTAAAGGTGGCTGTGGGCCTGCAGGTGCTTGTGTGGCCATGAGCATCACAGGGTGAGACGGAGTGCCATGATGTGGGGGCACCATTCCAGACTGCATGTGTGCCTGCAGTGTTGATGGAATGACGAAGAAAGAGGGTTATGTAAAGCACATCAGAGGAAAGTTTAATTTGCCTTTTATACAACAGTATTTAGCTGAATCCAGCTGGGCTGTTTGATGCCAATGTACATCCTATAGAGCAGCTTTTTATTATAACTGCACAATAAATGGTAATGTGCAGATTAACCTATACAAATAACGCCATTACCTAAATAAGTAAGTAAGAAAATAAATAAACAAACATCTTTTAATTTAGCTGGTAGTGTTACGGCAGGGTCTGGAATTTTTTAGGGTTGCATAGCAACAACTCATTCGTTGTGGAACTACTTTTTGGTGGAAGGTTTTGACAATATTAAGTCTGCAACTCTGGGCTTCTTTGACTTATTTTATTTCTTTCTTATGTAAAAAAAACCCAAAAAACTGTTGTATAAAAGCAACAGAACACTCGAGGTCATGTGTTATTGTGAATTGCTTAACTGTTTGAAGGTTTGGAAAACCCATCTGGTGAACCACAAAAAACAGAAGAAGAAATTAGGCTGTGAATGTTATAACACTTTGATAAACACAGACGGAGCCACAAACTCAGTAATGAATGCAGTTATTCTGGTTTCTGCTCTGCTCCATTGTGAAATGAGCAGAAGCCTAATCAAATCTTATTGTGAACAGATTCTGGTTGTTGAAATGACAATTCTCCCCTGTTTTATCAAGACAGATACAGTGCACAAAGTTTTATAATGCTTAAATGACTAATAAATATCGGGAAATGCATCCAATCACTATGATACAGATACTTGGGAAGTTTAGTCAACTGAGTGGAGTTGGATTTCCTCACAGATAGACGAGAGTTCAGACAAGTGAAGAGGCAGTGATGAGGCTCTTGTTAAAATCATCACCTCAGGAAATGAAACACTGATGTGGATGATGCTGATAATTAAAATGACACAGTTCCTCACTGTAAAACAAAATACATCCCTCACAGCTGCCAAAAGAACAACCACATACAACAAAAACATAAAAACTGACCTGCTGCATGTGAGCCACGTGGTTGGGGTTGTACGAGTGCTGCACCTGCTGGGGGTGGATGTAGACAGCCTGTGGGGACTGAGGAGCTGGACCAGGAGTCATGGAAGGTGGGGTCGGTGCCAATGCAGAGTACATTTGTTGCTGTGGAGGAGCTGCACTGGCCAGGTGAAGAGATGCCTGGTGCTGTGGGTGCTGGACAGGGCTGGCACCAGCATGGCTTGTGCCAGCATGCTGGCCACTCTGCTGGGCCTGTCCTGTGGGAGTGGCCGAGGGCTGTGGAGGCTGAGGGGGATGTGGGTGAAGAGTGGCACCAGGATGTGGGTACTGCTGGGGGATTGGGGCAGAGACTAAAAGGCAAAAGCAATATAATAGTTACTGTAATTGGAAAATCTGCCAGATCAGAAAAAAAAGTCTGTGTAAATTGATGCATAAGTGGTACAATGTGTAACAGAAAACAAGCCAGGGAATGTCTAAATATCAGAAAATAAGATGCAAGGAAAAAAAAGGCAGGCAGGTGTGGGGTTCTTACCATACATTGTGTGAGTCTGCTCACCATACTGGTTAGTGGTGGAGGAGGCCAGATTGGGCTGGCCATGGCTGGGGGTGATCATCCTGGCACCTCCCTGCATAACAGGACTGAACATATGCTGGGCATGGAAACAGAAACATTTTGTTTAACCATTTACTGTGAATGAACAGCTACTATAGGAGGCTTAAATCAGTTATAAGTCAGTTTGCCAATTTCAGATCTGAAAGAGCTAATACCTAATATAAAAATAAAATCCAAAATAATTGATGTTACAATGTGTGCGTATGTACATTTAAACCTGTACTAATCCACATGAATACCTGGGACTGGTAGTGGGGCATCTGCTGAACAAGTGGCTGGCTGCTGAACTGCTGAGGGCTGCAGGTGAAATACTGAGCGGAGTAACCTGGGTTTGGGGCTACGATTGGGGGACCTGCAGCTGTAGCTGGGTGCATCATGGGTGACGTGCCTGCTGGATGATGCTGCTCTGGTCTTTGTTGTGGGATACTGGGTACTACTGGCAGAGAGAATTGCAAGCAAAAAAGAATTAGTTTATTATATACATGACAATAGTTTATTATATACATGACAATACATGACACGGATTTAATGATTCAATTAATGATTCAGTGAATTTAGTGTGTACTGATATGGCATTGTGTCATGCACACACATGCAGACGTCTCTGTAAAATTGCATTCTCACCTTTACCTGGTCTGTATGGCTTGGACTGGCTAACAGGCATGTGAGGAACTGGAACATGATACATAGCAGAAGGCTGAGGGAGAAGAACAGAAGTTAAAGCATAATTCAACCTCCCCTTTGAACAGTACAGATGAAGCTGTGTAAATAATTTTATTAATCACAGACCTCATATCCTTCAACCAACAACCTTTTAAAGGACTCATGATCTCTAGTAGAATGACATCAGAGTCTCTAATTTTCA
This sequence comes from Duopalatinus emarginatus, assembly GCA_028565595.1. Lineage (NCBI taxonomy): Eukaryota > Metazoa > Chordata > Actinopteri > Siluriformes > Pimelodidae > Duopalatinus > Duopalatinus emarginatus. Next base: position 11,096,322 of record JAOVVF010000028.1, on the reverse strand, counting down.
CCTATACTGTGCTAGACTTGTGTGTGGCCTGGTGGAGGTGTCACGGTCAAAGATTCCTTAAAATAGGTGGCGATATACACCTCAAACGTTCTCCTCATGATCCTCAATATGCACAGAACACTCACAATTTACCAATTTTAGAATGCTTATTATTTTTTTTTACTTTAAATCACTGACTATAAAGTAAATTTGTTAAACATCAATGAGTAAACTGAGCTAGTGGCCTAAAGGAATGATTTCAGTGATCTTATTATATGATGTGTGTCTGTGCTGTTTGTAATTGCTAAGAAGTGGGTTAGCGTGAAACAAATATTTATGATAAGCATGACAATGGAGGGAATGGAGTCAAAAATATTATCTGATGATGTGAGTAGAAATTTCACACCCAGTTGCCACTAATACAAAGTCCAATGAAATCCACCACATTAGTTACAGTACTAACTGTAGAAAAAAGATCTGCTGTGCTTGTTAAAACTGTCCCATTTGTTCTTTTGTTGTGTTGCCAGATTGAGCACCTCACCAATAAGCACCAAAAAACATTCTCATGAATACTGCATATATAAATCTTTACTTATTTCTTTATTAATCATGCAAAAAACTTTAAGGATCATTAAGAAGCAAAAACTCATTTTGAAACTCAAAAGTCATTAAAAAAAAACTACAAATAATAAAGTGCCCACTTACAAATCATGAACATTAGAAAACCTTATCAGCAAATGTTAGACTGTTAGATTTATTTTTCAAAAGGAAAACAACGTTAAACTGTTTAAGCTTATTACTTGTGCTAAGAAATTGGCAAACCATTTGCAGGGCACATAGAAGCAAGCAAACATCTCATTATATGATCAACAGGAAAAATAAGAAAGTTTAGAATTGCACAAACCTTCCAGATAATGCTTTTCTAATGGAGAGAGGAAAGAAGGAACAGAAAAAAGAACCAGTCTTTAGTTTAATCATTGTACTTCTGATATGAAACTATTTGAAATTACTGCTTTATCATCATCAGGCTTTCCTTAGGGCAATATGACAAGAAACCCTCAAACAAAACAGATAAATGTAAAATTTCTACAAACCTCTTGATTTAAAGAGAATTAAGTCAAGCTTTTTATTCACTGCCAAATATTAAAGCAGCAGCAGATGACTGGCAACACATATCTACACACCAGAATATCACCAAAATTTTAAATGAACCACATTCAGTACATAGGCTAAAAAGGAACATTTGTAAGTAAGCATATATGAAACCTAACTAGTGTAACACAGTCAGGCCCATAAATATTTGGACAGTAAAAGTTCCTATTTTTCCTAACAGTACAGTGGAGTTCAAACAGAATGTGGAAATAAGAGCCCACAGAGCAGACTTTGGGCTGAGGATATTTACATCCAAAGCAGATGAGCAGTGTAGGAATTACATAACTTTTAATATCCGAATAATTCCGGACCTGGCTGTAAATACATAGAATTGAAATCATACGTTTACATACACCGTAGTCCTGACATGTGTATAATGTGTATAATGTCAGAACAACTCTATGGACTATGGACTATGGTTTATTTTAGCTTTATTTCTTTTCTCAGATCTGCCCATACATTTTTACTGGACTGAGGTCAGGGCTTTAGTCACTTTATTCTCTTCACTTTGTTGACCATAAGCCATTTTCCCAGTACTTCCTGGCTGATGTCCTAAGATGTTGCTTTAATGTCTCCACATAATTTATAACATAACTTATAATGCTCCAGTTCTTTGGCTTCTTTGCACATCTTTGGCTTACAGGTACATAATGATGGTCATTATGGCCAAACTGTTCAATTTTTCTTTGATGAAATCAGAGGACTTTTCCTTAAAAATAAGATATTTGTTCCTACATGCAGTTGCAAACTGTAACCTAGCATTCATATAGTGGTTTTGGAGCAGTGGCTTCTTCCTTGCTCACTGCATTTCAGGTTATATAGATAATGGTTTTTACTGTTGATGTAGATCATCTTACACTGGTTTCCTCCAGCACCTTCACTGCATTTGCAGTAAGGGCATTACTCCTAAGGATGCACCAAACTTGTGGAGGTCCACAATTCTTTTTCTGATGTCTAGACCGATTTCTTCTGACATTCCTATGATGTTAAGTAAAGATGTAAATAGACATGGAGTGTAGGCCTTAGAATATGGTCACATGTACACCTCAAATTAACACAAATAATGTCTGTTAGCCTTCTAAAGCCATGGAGATATTTTTGGAACTTTTCAAGCTGTTTAAAAGCACAATCAAACTTGTATGTAAACTTCTGAGCCACATAATGTATACAGTGAATCATAAACAACAATTTGTTAGTAAACATCTGTTAGAAGAATAGCTTGTATCATGTATATAGCCTGAACAACTTGCTAAATCTATAGTTTGTTCATAAAACCTGTGGACGGGATAAATGAGATTTATGGGTATGTAAACTTGTACAGTTGTACACTTACAAGTGTATAAGTTTAGACTATTATTTATGTTCAGCCATACAAACTGTAGAAATCTTTATTATCCAAACAGACTAAAATTGTGTTTCAGCTACAGAAGTAGGGGCAAAGTGGGCTTCAGAAGGCAAAAATGGTCAAATAAGCTTATAGAAATGGCAGCCAGGGAACAAACATACTGCAGTGTTAACAACAGTGCAACAGAGATGGAGACAAAAATAAAAAGGTACAGGGGTACAACAGGGGTATTATTCTGAAACAGAGGATTAGTACACAAAACAAAGAAAGGGATGGAGCACAAAGACATTCCTAAGCTTACAAAAAGGGAACTGTGGAAATGTTCACCTGCACTCCAGGGGTGACTTGGGTCAGTGGATACATCTGTGGGAAGCACATTGGCTGGGTATAAACTGCAGGAGGCTGCTGTACCACGATGGAAGGACTTGGCTGCCCCTGAGGTCGCGTCAGAGTTGGAGTAGTGGCTGGTTTAGGCTAAGAACGAGAACAATGTTTTAAGTGAACCCTCAGCTAATGTTCATTTGTTCATTATTTTATACTGAGCACAGTTTCTGTGTGAATTGAGGTGATATCACTTTGCCTTTAAAATGTTAAAAAACAAAACTGGAGACTCTGTTATTTTTTTTTTTATACAGGACTGCAGTGTATCACTGCTGTCATTGCTGATACTCACTGGAGTACAGAAAGGTCTGGGGTTGAACTCCTTGGCATTAGGATTGAGAGTTGATTTTCTAACACTCCTGCAAGGGGTAAAAGGACACATGAACACGATGGTTATCAGCACATAAACACAACTAAAACTCAATGTTTTGCTATGGAATCGTGTAACCCTCAGCAGTTATCAGCAGCCTCAAACACAAGCCTGCAATACACTGGAGAAACACCATTTTAACCAGATTTAGATATTACACCTGCTTCACTAATTACAATGTATTTAGTATCCATGTCACCCATATTAGGATGGGTTCCCTTATGAGTCTGGTTCCTCTTAAGGTTTCTTGTCTTCTCTGAGTTTTTCCTCGCCACCATGACCACCTGCTTGCTCAGGGATAAAATGTATATAAATGTATATCCCGTTTCTTTATTTCTGTAAAGCTGCTTTGGGAAAATGTCCACTATTAAAAGAGCTATACAGAAACAGCATTAGCTGAGTTAGAGCTTTGTTGAAAGCACAATCAGAACATCAGAATTAAAAGGACGATGCAAATGGCTCAATCACACATTACTAGGTGAATCCTCCAGCATGTAAACACGTGTCGTTGTGGAGGTGACCACCGCCCCAGCGTTCACATATGGTTGGCCAATGATACAAATGATGTTTATACACAGAGGTGTGTCAAGAAGTGAAAAAAAGGCAGCTACAACTTTTCTTTAGTCATCACCAATTTAAATAGGTCAAAAGTTTAAAGCTTTAATAAAAGTGTGAATGGGCTCATGCCATCAAATGTGAGGTTTTACTTGTTTTGGATTTTCTAACACATCAGACAAAACAATCACACCAGCTAGGAAAGCGAAGGCTCTGCACCCTACCTGAAACTTCATATTCCACTTCCCTTTACCAGCTCATACCAGGGAACCACCACAACTTACTCTGGTACAGGATCTTTCTTCTCCTCTTTATCATCTGATTTCACAGCAGCAGGGGAGGAAGTCTGGACACCCTGAGACGTCACATCAGGTACACGTTTTTGCTCCATGTTAAGAGTAGAGGATGAGGGAGAGGGAGAAGGAGTGCCAGGTTTACTCCCGACAGAGTTTGCACCCACAGCTACCAGCTCTTCACTGCCAGGAGACTCTGAGCACACCTTGGGTCCTGTCGACTCGGTCATGCTCTTATCACTGGGTGACTCCTTCAGTTTCTCTGCAGAGTCCCGTGGACACTTTGTCATCATTGTCTCAACCCCATGATCGGGATTGGAACTGGACTGCAACTAAAATGCAGAAGAGCAGTTCTTAGATGTCCTTAATATTTAAAATATAAATAATGAAGTGCAAAGATGATGAAGAAGAAGTCTGAACTTACCCTAAAATCCACACTAAATTTTTTTAAATTGTCTATTTGTTTTCTATGGTCAGGAGGCATGCTGGAAAATCCTACACAAAAAAGAATCCAAAATATCATGTTGATTACATATCACATAATATAAGAGTAAGTGATATAAAAGAAATATTTTAAAAAGCTAATATCCCAATATAATCTAAGCAGGCCAGTGTTAGATTTATGACCAGATTTGATTTGACCAGGCGTAACTTCCCACACCTCTAAGAACCATCCTAAAAACATGAGACTTTTGCATTTCACAATGAGCATTAGTAACTGATGCTCACCAAACCTGATCGTTTCAATCATTTACATTACATTTACGGCATTTGGCAGATGCTTTAATCCAGAGCGACTTACAAGGTTACAGGTATTATAGGTAGGCCACATGGGAGCCAATGGTGTTACTACTGTACCACACCAACCACGATCACAATGTACTTGTGCTGTGTTTACATTTCTAAGTTTTATTCGGCAGTTATCCATGTCCAAGTACCGATTTGTAAGAATTTCTAAAGCAAAGTAGAACATCTACAGCATCAGAATGTTCTGGCACAATTGACTGTCTAGAAGAAAAGAAACATGACGAACACCACCACATCCACACACCTTTACTAAGTGGTCTATTGCTTGGGGAAGATTCCACAGGCTTCAGGTTCTCCTTGTTGGCTGATGGAGAATTGTGCCTCATTTCTTTTGCTATATTCCCAAGCACAGAAAAACAGACAAGAGCCATTTTCACACACAAGTCTTAAACACACACTCACTAACACACACCTGTTCTGCATGTTTTCAACATATGCACACCTTCGGTTACAGGTATTGCAGCCATGTTAGATGCCGGACATGCTGAAACCGGTGATGTTGCAGAAGTTGGTGTGGCCACTGAGTCAACTGGCACTGTGCCAGCTTGTGGAGAAGACAAAGGGGATGAGGCAGGAGGAGCTCCTCCAGCAATGTTTTGCCGAGGAGAGCGAGGTCTGTGTCCTGTGGGAAAAAATTACCACAAGAAAACTATATTTCATTCTCTTAGCACTTTATTTAAAGCTGTGTGACCACAGAAAACTACATTTACCTACAAAGCTGATTAATGCACACTGAACACAAGCAGCACTTATATACCTTACCTCCACTAACCACTGATGACCATGTACCACCAGAGGGGCTGCTACGGGCAGAAGGAGTAGTTGAAGCCTCCCCAGATGCACCTTGCGATATGAATTCCATCCCAGGTGGTCCAGCTCCTCGACAGGAGGGCACTCTGTGTGCCCTGGGGGTTCGCTGAGACTTTGGAGACATCCTCGGAGGACCTATAAAGCAAAGCACCTTAAACTTCCTTCATAGTAAAATAAAGCTTTAAAGCATTTAAATTTATTACAGTTTTAACAATAAATGATCTTAATTTAGAAATGGTCTTAAATACTGCCAATTCATCACCTTTTGTCCCTGACAACTGGCACATATAGACTGCTGTTCAAACACATTTAAAAGCACTCCAGTTGGTTTCCTGATTCATTTAATTACATGAACACACTGCTATATTTTTTAATTCAGCTCCAGTTTTCAATGCTGACTGTAGCCTCATAAAAAACTATTCTACTTTTGCAGAAAAGTATCCTGTCAGACATGCCAGAAGAGCAGCTATAGCTGAGCGGAAATTTAAAGAAGAGGAGAATAAGATCATAATATAGACAAAATGGCTCTTTGTAACATGTGGGTAACCGACCCCGGTCTAGCTCAAGACAAAACTGGAGCAGGTTTTACATGAAGCTTAGGATTAAGCACCAAAGCAGGTACTGAATTCCCCACCTATAAGCAACAAACACACTCACCACTCACTTCAATAGGAACACTTGTACTTCTGCTCACTTATGCAGGTGTAGAACAAAGTGCCATATGTTTGATGTGACCATTAACTGAAGGTCACTGGAGTAAACATAAGGACTGGGGGAATTGTGCCAGATGTTTTGTTTGAATATTGTAGCCCATCAATCTCAAGGTTCGGACTACAGTGTGCAACATAAAGGCATGTGTGCCATCACCAGGAGGGTGCAAGTTGAAATATCTAGCTTAGGAGGAGCAATTGGATGTAGTGCCAGGATGGGATGGATGGTATTCTCACTGTCTCTCTGCAGACAGCACTTCCCCTGTTACCCTGACACTGAGATATAGTATGATGAAACATATGGTAGCCTTCACCCAAAACAGAAGAATATAGCATGGCTTCAAGGTATGAACCTTTCTTCTGTGTTCAGTTTAGCTGCTCCTACCTTGATATAAGCAATATTATATACCTATATTCTGCGAGAGAAATCTCTTTGTGTACGTTAGAATGAAAATTTCATTGTACACTTGCTCGTTTAGAACTGACCACTAACTAAAAATATATAAGGTACATAAGAGTACAGTGTACATACACAGTGTGTACACCCAGTATTACAGGGTTCAAGATCAAACACTGCCAACAATAACAGGAGCACCTATCGACCCAGAACAAAGGTTTATTTGGGTGAATGCTCTAGTGTGCTGTTGTAAATACCTGCACAGCTTTTTTTTTTTTCATCTGCACAGGTGAACCGATACTCAACACACTGTCAAAGCAACACTGATGATGACACTGCCCTCTTCATGTCCTCCTGTAAATTCACTTGCTAGTTACCACTGCATGATTTAATTGTCCAAAGCAGATAAAGACAAACACAAAACAAACTCTAAAGCCAGAAAACTGCATAGTTGAGTGAAATTAGCTTTTATATGGAAACAGACATGTCTGTAGGTCTGAATCAGTGTGATCGTGAACACGCGGGAATTAGCAGGCAGTAGTTATTATGAAAGTTCATCTGAATGGCAGAGGCGATTCTGCTGACTAGTAGTGTTACTATTGTCCATTACAGATTTAGCAAGATTGAAATCACATAGTTGGACTTTTCATCTAGTTTAAATGAAAATAAAAAAAGCCAGACAACATACTTTATTTTCTTCCTTCAATTACGGTTACAACCAAGGTGTTTATACCGAGATCAGAGAGCAGGTTTGAACAGGTTTTCTAAAAATCAGTTTAATATTAACTGTAAAACCAACAAAGGAACTAAATCAAGGGTAAAATCTCTTGACTGAATCACTTCAGACAGTAACATGGGGTAGGAACAATTAAATCATATCACAGAAGCCTCCCAGAAACAGCAACCCTACACAAGATCTCGAAAATATTTTTGAAATATTTAAAAAATGGTTTACACAGTTGCCTCCTTGAAAATAATGCAGGTAAACATTTATACACTTGATATTCAAGAAGCTTCATTAGTCCAGTCTAACAGTGTGGTGCTGAGTTAGGTACAGGTTTTTAATCTGGCAGTGACTTGGCTAACTAAATGCCACAAGGAGGAATGTGAAACACTGCTATAATTTATAGGATATCCATATCATTGTTACTTATCGATCACAGTAGCACATTAGATCATAGAGACACAGTGAAATGACTCTCCTGCCAGACTGAAGCCATGGAAGAATGTGAAATTAGTCTTGTTAGATTTAACAAGACCCATTTCTACCTGTGTAAAAGCAGTCTTTTAGACTGACACACACAAAAAGAGTGAAAAAGGCCACAATCCTGTGTGAGGTGGAGAAGAGTGAGTCGTGGGAAGTACACAAAGGGGTAAGGTGAGATGTTAGGAACACACATGCAGTCCAAAAAAAATAACCAGCCAAAAAAATCCACACCCATTAGTCAAAGTGCACAGAAGTGAATCTGCAGCACATCTCATGCCACAGCAAAGACAAAACAACAAACAAAACATGGTGGGCCACTCCAGGTGTTTTAGTACCTTCCAAAGAGAGGCGTTTGGGCAGATTGGAGAGGGGTGCTGGAGAGCCATGGGCAGAGGGGTGAGAGGGGGGCCGCGAGGGCCTGGATGGGGGTCTGGAGGGAGGCCGGATGGGAAGGGAGGCGTTGGGGCCTGACTGGTAGCGAGAGGAAGGGCGAGAGGAGGGAGATGGGCAGCGAGAGAGCCAATGTTGGGCACCTAATAAAGAGTGAATGAGGAAAACAAATGAAAGAAGGGAAGCAGAAACAAAATTGACAAAGATGTAAATAATACAGAGCAGAAATCAAATATGGAGAAAAAAAAAATACAATGAAGAAATAAATCTTCTGATGGAATAAAATCTAGCAAAACAATGAGTAGTGTAAAAGGAGCAGCTGCAGGACATTTCACCAGGTGAATTTCACTAACGTCTGATACAACAAAAATCATTTTTGCGACTATAATTTAATAGCTGGTCCAGAACAGCTTATGAGACTTTATACCTAAATTATCCTTTACAGACAGTATTTCAGTCATTTTGATAAAACTGAATGGTTTGTTCATGCTTTTTAAATAACAGTTACTGTGTTCACCAGACCCCAAAAAACAGTTCAGGAAAAACAGACAAACTGACTTGTGGAGAAGATGTTCAAAGTGAAAAAGTATACAGATGAATTTACAGAATGTTTAAATGTCCAGCCTCAGCTAACCCCGTCAGCAACTAGCCACCTACAGCTTATACACCCAGCCTGCTCATGAGACCATCTGCTAACACACGTAGCCACAAGTTCTTTTGTGCCTAAGGTTGCAGTGTGATGAGAAGAGACATTTATGATGGAGCATGATGTACATGACTAGAGGGGGAAAAAATAAATCAGCGAATCCGCAGAGCACAGCACAGGAACATGGTTAAGAAGGTTTTTTTCCTCCTTAAAGTGATTCAGCAATACTTGACTAAAAACAAACATCTGTGATCAGTTCAGTTCAGGTTTTGTAAATATCACAAACCACCATAGCCTTAATAATCATACCTCCATTAACAACACGCTGATCCACACCAGAAAGTGCGTTGTAGTCATGTGGTGAAGATCTGGATGTAGGAGGACCAGGATTGCACTGCACCAGTCTGGGGGAGTTCTGTCGTCCTACCCCCCATGACAGTCCGCTTTCTCTGTTCCTTTGGACAGTGTATTTATTTTCCCTGAAGTAAAGTGAAAAGATTAGAGATACATCACAAAACAAACTGAAACTGTCATTTGAAGACCAAATATTTTGCTCTCAGCTGCTGTAATTATACCAAGTCTGTATCCTAAACTACAGTAGAGGGATAAAACAGTGGGAAAAGATTTTAGCAAACAGATTTTAACCTTATCCTAACATGTAAGTAAAGAAGCAGAAAGAAAACTTTCACTTTTAATTACTCACCTAATTTATTTATTTTTACTTTATTACTCACCTACTAATTTATTTATTTTTGCCAACAGTGTTCTGTTAATTCTGCAAGTTCTCTCTATGTTTATATCCACCCCCAGTGTTTGTCTTCACAATTAACAGGTGTTATTTATATTTTATTAATAGACAGCTACTACTGACCGTCTGAGGCACTGGACTGCAGCTATACACCCAGCAGGCATGGTCTAATATCTTTACCATCTTTTTTAATGTTCGGCTGCTTTAGTAAGTTGGAGTGTTTAAATTGACGTTCATGAAGAAAAGCAGTAAACAGACTCCAAGTGCCCCTCACTGTTAGCTGCATGCTAACATTAGTGAACTAGTTATCTACATGGGGCTGAAACACCTCGCAACATACAGTTACGTGTGTGTTCCCAGCACAAAGAGACAGAGAGGGCATGCTACTGGGAAATATGGTGAAATATGTGCACTGGCTCCAATTTTCCTGCATAACACAATCACAAACAGGATAGCAGCTCCCAATATGACCATCTTTTGGCTTCAAAATGGCACAATTGGAGTGAACAGGGAAGAACTGTCAACTCTTATATACAGTCTATGGTTTTTTGTAAAGCACAGTTGTTAAGAGCAGTCCTGGCAATTCACATTTAATGTATTTAAGTGAAAGTATCTATTAAGATAGGCTTATAAGCTTGTTACGTGGCTTTTTTTGTGAAGTCTAGATCTATTTCTTATCACTAAGGTTGATGTGATCTCGATACACACACTGCTATAGTATAGTTTTACTGCTCAGGCCTACTACAGTAACTGGAGAACCATATAGAGCTATTTCATGTTATTTCATTGCATTTTTTCAGTGGTTGGTTTCATACTGCAATGATTTTCAAGCACATAACAAATAACACACACTAATGATTGTCTGAAACACACGCCTCTGAAACAGACATGTAGTTATAATCTGACCTGTTGGGCATGTGTGTGTCCCGCACAACAGCAGAGTATTTCTCCTCTTCTGATCGCTCATCGTTTTCTAGTGCCACGCGAGCTTTATAGGTGGCGCTGGCCTCAATTTCCTCAGCCAGCTGTGCTGCACGAGCTTCCCGTTTGAGGAACTCCTCCGAGTTGTCTCTCTCCAGTGGCACTCTAAGATTTAGGTTAATTAAAAAAGAGAAATAAAAGAAGAACTGGACAGGAAGGATATACAACTAAAGGTGTTTTAATGTACTGCAGCTAGTAATGCTCCACAAAAAAAAAAAATATTCATATGAAAGAATAGCTGCATTTACACAAACTGATGCTGCAAACAAAAAAAAACCTTATATGACAGTGAGAAGAAATAAAGACACTCACGTGTATGAGGACAGGCTGCTATCGTAGGTAGACTTTACACCATAAGTTTCCTCGTTATATTTGAACATGTCATCAGGGTCCCAACCATTTGACTGAAGAGAGAGAAATCAAATTGTCAAATGATTAAATAAATGTTTTTAATTTTATTGTCATAAAAGATGCCTGTTATTGTGCAAAAAAAGGCTATGAGTTTACCAAGTCAGTATCCAGAGACTCCAAGCTGCCAGAGACATGCTGATCTCCACCATCCCAAGGCTCCAAATCTTTCTCTTTATGTTCTCCATTTAAACGGGCGCTTAATGGGTTGTCTGTAAGGTTATCTGTCTCAAATAGAAAACATATAATACATTAACAGGCAGGAAAAAATGACTCGGGGTTTAAATGCTCAGTTAAAGGTGCACTGGTTACCATCTGATTGCTTTTTTTCAGGAGAGACTCTGAGAAATGTATACCAACACAAACATTAGGCCAGTTTCCTACCTAACATTCGACCGTGTTTCCAGAACTGGGATTTATATACTTAAACTGCACTAAAAACAGGAGGATTAAAAACAAAATCCACCAGAAAGTCCAGCACATTAAAGCTGATGGATCCCCAAGTATCAGATTTGTAAAGCAGCATGATTAGTTTAGATACAGAAAATGTGTTTATTTATTAGTGGACACATTTTCAGTTTTAAAAACTGTATTGTTTCCACTCCACTCCAACATCTCTGGCTATGTTACTGGGCACATGGACTGCCTCAAATAATCAGCTTTTACCTGACACACAATACAATAAACAGCATGAATGTCTAAGGTGGAGTTGGGCATGTCAGCCAGTTTATGCCCCTTTGTGCTCTACACTTACCCCCAGCTGTCTGAGTAAATATACTTAGAACAGGAACTATAAACCAGCTGTTTTTAATCGACTGCATGATACACCTGAAAACGATTACACACATAGTTAAAGACCTAAATGTAGGTGGGGTCAAAGAGTGAACACGAATCCCAATGTTGTTGTACTTACTACAGGCAAAATGTTAACCAATGCACCTTCAAATTAAGAGGCATCTAGATGTGTGGAAGCAGCTTTGTGATATCAGCCTCCACTATGCTTACATTTTAAATAATCTGTTATAATGCTGCAATATTCTTGTGCTTTCAAAAATAAAACATTTCCAAATAAGGTTTTCTATCATGCATACCATGTTCATTTTAAATAAAGCCTTCTTACAGTGCCGTCTAGGTTTGCACTACTTAGGTACTAGTGCATCTCAAAAGATTAGAACAACATGGAAAAACTTAATATAGTACTAAATATAAAATATCATTTTTTTACCTTCTACAATCAGTATAGCTAATAGTTCAGAAAAAAAGAAATCCAGTAATTCCAATTATTAAAATATTTCAGATGAACAATTAGATGTACAATACTGGTGTTGGAGATCAGCAGCTCAGCATCCCAAACATCACCATCTACAGACTGGATTTCAGACACCTTGGAGTCTGGTCATCTCCACTCTTCCTCCAGACTTTAGGACCTGAATTACCAAATTTATTTCATCTGAAAGGAGGACTTGGACCATGGAACAACAGTCCAGTTCTTTTTCTTCTTCGTCCAGGTAAAATGTTTCAGACATGGTATGATATTAGGAATGCAGCAGTTATAACCTCCTCCTTCCTGAAGACGTCTACGTGTGGTTGCTCTAGATGCACCAACACCAGCCTCAGTCCACTCCTTGTGAAGCTCTCCCAATTTCTTGAATTGACTTTTCTTGACAATCCTCTCAAGCTGTAGTCATCCTTGTGCACATGCAACTCTTCCTACCACATTTCCACCTTCTAGTCAATCTCTCATTAATATGTTTTCATACAGCCTTCTGCATGTGACTTATCCAACTTGTGGAGGTTGTAGATGATCGTCTTCTGGACAACTGTCAAGTCAGCAGTCTTCCCATGATTGTGGTTGTGTGCGCTGAATTCTGAACTCAGAGTGAAATATTTGAATAATTGGCCATACCAGATTTGATTTATGAGCTATAAGTCATACTGATCAAAAGTGAAGGTTGGAGTCTGACATTTTACTTGCAACAAATATAAAAGATGCAACTTTTTCCTCTTTTAAATTAAATTATGGAAAACATGAACTTTTTCATGACTTTTGTGATGCACTAGTACAAGTCCATATATAAGCATACATAATTGTCTTAAGCTTAAACAAACAAATAATAATATACAATAAGAACAATAATACCACTGCAAAGAAGTCTAGAGACACACACTAGGAAACCATGCACTTAAAGCAACAGCAATGTAAAGCTTAATGGCTATTAGGTCTATTTATTAAAAAAATAAAAATAAACACGATTACAAGGACTGCAGTGAGATTTTAATACAACACAGCACCAGAGCTTTGGCTTTGAAGGACAGGTCGGCATTTGCACTTTTTACACCGAAGCCTAGATTTACTTGTTTCAGAGCATGTGCAACCCACGAGTGCAGCCCACATGATACACACAGGTTTTAGTTTTCAGAAACACTAGACCACTTTGATGTATAATGTTTCAGAACCTGTAGTGTCATGGCAGAAGACAAAACCTCTTTACAGCTGTAGAACACAACTGTACCAATGTGTTGACATTAGATTAGGGATGTGAATGTTAATAAACTGCTAACAACTGACCATGAGGAGAGGAAAGGTTGTCTTAATCACAGTAAATGTTAGTCCTGTCCTTCTTGGTGCACATGTTTGTGTTAGACACAGTGTAGACAAGTAATGGACAAAAATACTAAACATAGTGTTTTACTGAATTTCAGCAATATTCAGCGTCATACGTGTCAATAAATATAAAAAAAAAAACTTGGGGAAGTTTCTAACTTTAAAAGTTACTAACTTAACACATTTTGTGATCACACGGATATGCATAAAAAATGATTTAAATGTAGAGAAACGGATATTAAATCATGTCAACCATGAACCAGGCTCTCAAGACACTAAAGGATATTCAGGCCTAAGACAATGTGGTCTAGTATTTAACTCATTCTGTTTCATGGTAATATTGAATGTGTAAGGCTCTGGCAATCTAACGTCTTAATATCCTGCAATTCTTGTAATTTAAAATGTGAGGTGTCAGAGTCAAGCAGCAAAATAAATAATAAATGTTTAAAGAGTGAAGAAGAATCATAATTGGCAGTAGTACAGCACAGGTTTTTAGACAAATCAGTCAGTGTCTATAACACCGTATTGTGTTTTTTTAGGTTAATGTCACCTACAACATCATAAACACAAGACATGTGATATCAAACGGGGTAACAAACCTTGTTCTGATGAAACTACACACATTGAAAGAAGAGAGAGACAGAATAAAGAGTCAGCGGGACAGAACTGAGCAGATCATAAAGCAGTGCTATACAGACATATCAGAAGCCCTTTACACAGAACATAATGAGATATGAAGTGTTCATAAACTCTTACTGTTATTTTTAAGCAATTATGACACTGTATTAAGAGTAAGACACCCAAAGACCTCAACAGTAAACCACATGTTAAAATGTTAATATTTTATCTGTAATACTGATTTACCTGCAGTACTGCGTCACTTGAAAATGAAATTTATTTTACTGTAGATTTTCTTTTCACTATTGTTTATTTACATAACAATGAACAATAAATAATGAATGGCCTTGTGACTAAAGCAGAGTCTCAGATCTTTTGCACAGAATTGATTTTTTTCAATTTTCTATCAGAATAATCTGTATTTTTTTCCGACCTAGTATGTTGGACTAGTTTTTAAACTTGGTGCATTTGTTAAACACCACCTGGGACAAAACTGATATTTTAGTATTAGTACCAATAAAGAAATTAAAGACTAGTTAAATAATAATATACTATATGTCTGGGACTGAGCACGCTTACGTCAGCATGATACAAATGTGTGTGTTGGAGAAATGCGTGTATGATACTTGGAGAATAAAATCACTGTTTATTATAAGAATAAAGTTATTCTGGTGATCTGTGTCTGCAAACATTTAGCACAGAACTTACTGAAAGTTGTTATTTTAAATACTTTATATATTACAGTGTGCAGTATGTAGTGTGATTATTATTTGCATGAAACATTACAAAAGATAGATGCAAACAATTATTATTTACAGTTATTTACATGTATTAATTAATATTAAAATTATGAATGTGTTTGTGATTCAGATTAGTTCTTAAAATAAAAACACAAACCAATAAATGATATAAATTAGTAACGTAATACATTTTGTGTAACATTACTGCAAATAATAATTACACTACATACTGTACACTGTAATAAAAAGCATTTAAAATAATAACTTGAGGTAGCATGTAGACAGAGAGAGATCACACTAATCAACCAAACCGGACCGGTCAAACGTGCACATACACGTTATGGACTGCCTACTGGGTTCACTTTAAATAACCCAAATGTCAGAGCCACTTCATGTTAATGCAGCATCCAGCATGTCATCAGCCTGTCTATTATCTTTATTGCATTATAATGCTGCATCACCACCTCACCTCTATATAAAAAGATCCACACTTAATTACATATCATTTTTTTTCCAACAATGCCTAAACATTCAGCGTACTGTAAACACACATAGAAATGTGCTGGCAGAATTTAAGCCTAATCAATGTTTCACCTTTTTTGGCATAGCTTGAGTCCACATCTTTAAAATGCACCAGCAAAACATCTGAAGCCTTGAAGATGATGCGCTCAACTATGTCCTCACGTCGAGGGCCCATGCTCAGTTCAGGACTCATCCTGTGGGCTGCATCAAGGACCAGATCACACTACAGATGCATGCACACACACACACACACACACACACACACACACACACACACACACACACACACACACACAGTGCAAGCGTAAATCAACCTTACATTCCCTGCATTGCATAATCCTCCTGACTGTAACAAACAACAGCAGCAATAAGAGTAATAACAACAACAACTTTTGTTGGGTTTTTTCAAAGCTGCATATACACTTGGTGTATGTGTCTGTACCTCTGGACTGTATGTCTTGAAAACTCCCTCGTAGACTGCACCATTGTTTACTTTAAGTTCGCACTTGGCTCCCTGTGCAAAGAGTAAAATGATAAAAGTCATGTTTCTTTATCTCCATCATTTCATTTGCACAAAAGACAGACAAGGAAATAACATTCTAAATCCTGAGATTTTAAACCTGCATTTGAGAAAAGCATCATTACTAAACCTCAAAGGGAAAACACAGAAATATTCTGCTCTACGCAGCAGTCAGTTTAGAAAGAAAAGCATCACAGAGCAGTTGGGACATGCTGCATGTGTGCAGTGTCAAACCTGTGATACCTGATCTGTTTCTAAAGTTTATAGAGTCTCATTTCCATAGTCACATACTGCTGCCTCAAATAGTTAACCAGGTGTTTCAATTGTTTGTTTTATTTATTTGGGTTTTACCATATCAGCACATTTAGGCTATTTAATGGTGGTACGTAGGTTGTATCTTAGGTGTACATAATTCTAATCTATCTTGGGATCCAGCAATGGATAACCTCATACTGAAGATGTTTAAACAGACATCCAGCTCACAATTCATCAGTGGAAGTGCACTTGGCCACTTCCTAGTCATGATTTAGCAGCAGGAGAGAAAAAAGGCCTGCACATGAGTAAAGCACCTGATTTGTCATGACTGTGATTAAGTTACGGCTTTAGAGTTTAATAAATCTGACTCCCATCCTACCGGTCAAGAGTTAGCTACAGAGTTCAAGTAAAAATCTCAAACTGTCAGTAAATTAAACCTCAAAAGGTCAAAGACATTACTGCTATTAACAAGAAATCACAATCCTGTCTCTGGAGACATACCACCACTGAAGTTAATATGTGGACCATCCTCATATTTGCATAAACTCCACTGAACGCCACCTAAAACAGAAGACAATGATCAGCGCTGCAGCTTGTAGAACTCACTATACTGATAAGCTTTATTTTTAATGGAAACATTCTGGACTTACTGGTGTAGAGTGTATTTTGGTGCTGTTGCGTCCCCTAAAAAGGGGAGAAAAAGAAAACACATTAATCTAACAATTAAAAAACACATTGTTATGGCAACATAATGCAAATGTGATTGTTTACAAGGCCATAAAAACCCATGTGACCTGACTTCAATAATAAAAGATCCTAACTGGCTAACATTAGGTGACTGGTTCATTCTGTGGGTGATGTGCTGAAGGAAGCCCACAGAATGAACCAGGAAAGACCAGCTCCTGTTACAAGGTTTTGCTTCCTCATCTGGTGCTCAGTAACTGTGATACTTACATTCATGTGCATTATTATTAGATTCCAGCAATACTGAGAAGTCATAAATACCAGGAGGCACTGGAAACTTTGGACACACTTTGGACAGTTAACTTTAGCATCAGATTTTTGGATGCAGGTCAGATGTGTGACTTCATATGAAACACAAACAACCAAGCAAAAAATTGGGAGTTGAACAGAAAAGCACTGAGCGGTGAATATCTTTGCTGTTACAATAACCTCCACTTTACTGAGAAGCCTTTCCACTGTGTGTTCAATTGGCCACATGACCACAAGGTCAGGCACAGATGTCAGGCCTGGGGTGCAGTTCATCCCCAAGCCCTGAGTACGGGGTGGTGTCATGCTGGATCATGTTTAGGGCTCTGGGTCTCGGTAAAGGCAAATTGCAGACATTCTATATAATAGTGTGTTTTGTTACAACATTGTTACAACAGTTCAGAGAGGGATGTAGTGGTCAAATGTCCACTAACTCAGCATGGTTTGTGTGTCTGTGCATTTGTGAACAGTCGAAGGCAGAGGCAGACGGATGTGTGTCTGCTTTCATAATATGGATGTGTCTATTATGGGGCAAGGTATGAAAACTAGGAGTACAGAAATAATAAATCAGTGTTTATCTGAAGGCTTTTTGCTGCATGACATTGCATCCTGATACAAAAACACCTTAATACAGAAGCATACACAAACCATGGTTTGGCAGTGCTGCCTTAGTGGTTAAAACACTAATCCAAGCTTTCATATTGGGCCCTTGTGACAGTCTCTTAGCCCTGAACTGCACAGCTGTATCCTTTGCTATTAATAAAAAAATGTAAGTTCAGACACAATTTATTTAATTATTTGTGCAAAAATTGGTGCTGAAGGCTGCAAGGTGAAACTGAAATGGTGGCAGAAAAATGTAGTGTGTAAAACATGCAAAGTGAAAAAACATTGTATCAGCATCATACAACATACAACAAGGTCATGATAATGAAGGTCCTGGTTAGCAAAGAGACAGCTGAAAGCTAGCCTGTTAGCTGAGGTTTAGGTGCCCAGTGCAAGTTAAACGACTGGATGGTCTTCTGGTCCACCCACCTACACGCTAGGGAAGTAAAACACAAGATATTGTGGAATATTTTAGCCTTTTTCACCATGTCTCATCCTGCTATCAGCTGAGTATCTCTCACATTAAGGCAAGTTTAACCAATGACTTATTAATATTGTAACTACCTGAGGAGCTCATTAGGAGCTCAGAACACTGCATCCCTCAGCCTAAATGATGGAGCTTGGATTTTAAATTTAGATTACGCTTGCCTCTCTCCCAAAGTCGCCTGCCCCATCTTTCAGATAATGTAAAGGATTTTCTGCTGCCTCCTGTTTATTTTCCACACTGACAGGAGAAGGTTCTGCATGGAATTAGAAGCTGGAGTAAGAGCAGTTACAATAATAACAGACACACAGAAATTGAGGAATGAGAAGTGAATACTGCCAAGCAGCAACCAATCAGATTACTGAAGGTGTCGTGGTCAAACCACATACTGACATCAGTGCAGTATAAACAGAAAGAGAAATAAATACAGGCCTCATCAGACTTCCCTGAGAACGGATAAATGTCTACCTAGAACATAGTGTGCACTTTACTCTGAACAACTAACCTTTCAGCCATTTTATCAACACAGACCATATTAGACTTCTTTTAGCAAAGAAAGCAGTTCCTGTCACTGTACCACAAAACAACAGACACCATGAAAAAGACATGCAGCACACAGATCCAGGCATTATATATGAGCTAACTAGAGACCACAGGTATGTTTAAGTCTAAAAAGAGAAAGTATTCTGCTTTTGTCTTCAAGCCTAACAGTACTGACTTCTGTACTGTTAAAGGTACCAACTGAATTACGTCGATACTACAGAGCACTGATTCACACATTAATCTGGGCCAAATTTTGGTTCAGGCTCTGGAACCTTGTTTTTTTGCCTGTGTATGTAAGAAAATGTACCGAATGATTACAAATTTTGTGTAAAAACTGGAACAGAAGCTATTCCATGTTAGCTGAAAAAGGCTAACAGACAGGGCAATTGCAAGCCAGAGAAGCCGTCTTCAGTGTGAAGGTTTTTCAAAACTTGATGCAGACAACACACAGCAATTTTTATAACTTGAAATTTAAAGCTGGCAATGGAAACACATCTAACCTGAGTTAACACCAGTTCAAATACAAACTATATCTAAAAGCTGAAAAGTGTACCATACACAACAGCTCCTGCTAACATTAGCATCACTCCTGCCATGGCCATGGATGATAAAACTTCAAGTGAGGAATTTCCACCGTCACTGTCTTCACTAGGTATATTTTACATGCAGAGATTATCTCCGATACAAATGAATTCATTCAGATTAAAGATTCAGACTGAGGTGTTTACATGTTGAGGTTGTTGCAAGTTAAAGTATTTAATGGCCTCACAGACCACCACTGTAAATACAGAACTGCAAGCTTCTCCACCGTCGCCATGTTTGATTTTTACTCTGATCTGCCCTCTACTGGAGCATGTGTTGCTCAACAACCATGTAAACTGAGCGGATGTAAGGACGTATGTGGGCAGTGACGGTTACATCGCTTGAAGCACACATATACATTTTCTTACAGACTGGGAGTTTAAATGAGCCTTTACTGTACACATTACCATGACAACGAGCTTCACGTCAGTTTAGTCAGAGAGGAGACGCAAAATGTTACCTGAGTAGTTTTCATTTGATTAAATACTTGTCTGAACAGCTCATTGTTGCGATCTTTATGCTTCATGCTTTAAAAGATTTGAAAATAGTCAGCAGGATGGACGATCATAAAGTTCAGCATAATGACTCATGACTGCACCCCTGTCACTCAGAGAGCCCTCTGCATGGCAGGTGATCCTACTCACCCACTTCTGCCTTGGGGAGGAGACTGCAGAGTCTCTGTTCATTAAGCAGTCAGGATGCTCAACTTATTGCCTGCCCTGCATATTTTCTCTCTCTCTCACACACACACACACACACACACACACACACACACACACACACACACACATATATATGAAAGCGCCTAACTGCTGTACAGTGGCCTAGACGGCCCTCTTCTTCAGTGGCCGAGTGGGCATGTAATGCGAGAGCACTCTGGAGTAGGAGCAGCAAAAAAATTAAAATTAAAATACATTTTAAAATAATTTTTTGGGCATTTTGAATCGATTCAGAATCGCCAGGACTAGGAATCACAATTCTTTATAGAAATGATTTTTTTTAGCATCCCTAGTACCAGTACCAAATTCCAGGTACCAGTACAGTAAACGGTACCAAACACTACACGAGAACATTTGTCCATAGTCCACTATCCAGTGGGTGGACAGAAGCTGTTTGCGCACATTCACAACCGTCCATTTGCTTCACTTTTCTTCATTTGGCAGTTTGTAAAAAGATCGCTCAAATTTCTTGTCAAATTTATTTATACAGTCAATCACACAACAGCTCTTTCTCATCTTATATGATTGTTATTGTAGCACTCCAGCTGAATGCTATCACTTCCAATTAGCAAGTAAATCTTTCTGTCAGTCATTGTGTGTAACCTCGGTGACATCTAATTCAAATTTCTAATAAATCGGACAGCACTAGAATTTATGCTGCTGCAACACTGACTTTGCATATGAATGCTTTTATTCACAAACAAGAACAGTGGCTCTGGCATATAAAAGTTTATTTTTCAGTGAACAGGAGTTTTAGCAGGTGTTCTATACATGAGAAATATTAAAGGCATACTGAAATGTCTGATTTGATTCTGTGTGTTAGTGTTTGCTTCTGAAACTGGATGTCAGGAAGCAAGTAGGTTTGAGAATGTGACTGATTTCTACAACAGCTAGTAGCCAAACTGCCAACTGGACCTGAACAGACTAAACACTTGGCTAAGCAAACCAGCTAAATACAGAGAAGAACAAGCTAGACATGAGGAAAAGCAAAACATTTTTTTAACTGCACAGTGTTTAAACACCTTCAAAAATGCCTGTTAACTAGACTGATCCCAGCCACCTACTGCTGCCAGCTCCGTTTTTTTTTTTACCAGGAGTAGAGACTGGAACTGCTCTTTGCAAATTGATGGGACATTTGGAAAAGCTCACCGATCAGTGATCAGCGGAGGAACTAATGGCAAGGTTGTTAAAATGAAGCATTTATTTTTAACCATTCAACCAGCCAGATGTCAGAACATCATTTAGGGCTAAGACACTACTGCCTTACTATCAACCGGGTTTTGGTAAAGCCTGATAATATTACATGCTGTGCAACGTTACACTGAATTTCACAAGCTGATTAAATATGTCGCTAATATTACCCACAGGTTTGAGATCACATGTTGGTTGGTGAGATGTTCGTCGATCCTCGAATCGACTACAAATCTACAGTGGTCACTGACATGGCTGTACTCTGCTCAGGTTAGGGAAACAGCCTCTGCTGTTCACCACTTGGTGAGTTTCAGTGTGTAACATACGTCATCTGCTGGTCAGTGCCAGTCAGTTTACTGCTTTAAAAACTGACCCAATATCTTCGTCCACTAGGATGCAAAAACTGGAAACAATCCAAACAAATAAGACCAGAGTCTATTATTCAGAAAGTCAGCTGGTTAGAACGGACGGCCTGTCAAACGCCTGCACACAGCCCACACTCACTACATTTTTCTCACAACTGACAAACTACTGTAGGAGAAACTTTACTGTTAAAATGGCCTCGATTATCCATGTCTGTTAAGTTAAAAAGCTGACTGAAAGCTGTGTAAAACACTCAGTCAGGGGCAGGACAAACACATTCATACATTTATAACTGGACACAACAGGATTAATCATCTTCATTAATCATTAGTGGTTATATAACTAATCGGACAATCTCTCCAAATCTATGTTATATTTTTATTGTTTTGGTGTCCTAAACACTAAGGACAGATACATGAGGTCCCGAAACACTCATTTAGATTTATGGCATTTATAATACACCTTATAATCATGGAGAACTAATTGAGCTTTTTAACGTTCACTGTTAATTTGGCCACTGTTCTTTGTAATGTGTTTTTGAGCCAAGCTTCATCCATGACAGAGTGGTACCGGTCCATGGCTCACGTAACCAGCACAAAGCAGTTTATTGCACATCTGTACAGCAGCACTGAGCGTACCGAGATCTAGCGGTGTAACGAAGCATTGTGCCATGATGCATCGCGATGCAAAACTGTGATGGTGTGTATCGTGGAGAAGAACAATATCACGTTTTGTGATTTGCCATCTATTGCAGTTGTGTTTAACTCACACTAGCACATCCTGAGCTCTACCCCACTGCAACGTCTTCAGCATCTCAGCATCTGCCTCAAAATGTGGACTTTTCTGAAAACAGAAACCTATAAGTATCCTAAGATAGCAGTGAGGCAAAACATTAAGTGTGTGTATGTAGGTTAAGCTGAGTAAACGTGCTTGTTTACTTTCATTTAAATTTAAGATAGTGCTTGCTTATTTAAGATCTGGTGAAGCTGTCACAATAACATTTTGAGAGCTCAATATAAACCATGTGAACCATGTTCAAGCAGGGGACTACCTTTTTTTCTTTTTTTGCTTCAGAAACACAAATGCAATGCGTTAATTGGTTATTTAACATTTTCACATGGCTTGTGCACTTAAAAAATAAAAAGGAAATGTGTAAATTGTTTGTCATTCAAATTCTCAAATATCTTAATAAAATCGAATCATGAATCCAGAATCGTAAATCAAATTGAATCGTGAGCAGAGTGCATCGTTAAATCCCTACTGAGATCCCACTGAGAGATGAAAATCTTCATGACATGAAGGTTGGGTAACTAATGTGCAGCAAATCTACACAAACCACCCAAGTTCAATGCTAACTAGTTGCTAAGGCAGGGTGACACATGCAGCTAGTTCAATGGACATGCGTTCAAGACAGTGTCTGACTGGACACAAAATGGACTAATAAATGATGAGTCCTCATTTATATACCACTGATCTGTCTTCAGCTAAAACCTTGCTGGGTAAATGTCCTCACATTATCAAAACAGAAGAATATACTTATGCACACTACAGATGACAGCAGAAGATTTTGAAACGTTTGAATAACAAGCATTTAGGAACGTTTAAGCTCTGATGGTGGTGTGAACAGAGATCAGTAGGGTGAAGAGCAGACTGTGAGGCTTCCGTTTGAGTGAATTTGACCTCAGGTGATGAGACAGAGGCTCATGTGGATGATGTGATAAAGTGATAAAGAAAAAAGTTTACAACAAGACATTCTTATGATTTGATATTCTTACTGCTTTTTAATATGTACATTACAATACATATATTTAAAGGTAAACCAGAATGTAAAACAGGTGAATATGGAAAAATCAGTAACTGATATACAATGAATGTCAAAAACTGCCGTCTCGTCTTTAGACTCCACTATCTTAGATGGTTTTGTAACATTGCTGACTCATTAGTATTTACACACACCAGCCCAGGCATTATCACCATTGACCTGCGAAACTTCAACAGTTCTGCAGGTATTGTAAAGAACAAAACAAGGTCAAAAAAGCAACAACAATGAACATGTCCAGGCAATGAAGGGGACGTCAGTACTGTGTGTACACGTGCTAAAAGAAAGCGAAGAGTCAACATGCCTGGTTGAGGTTCACCTTTAACAGGACCCCAGACAGCATTTAAAGTTTACTCTGCACATTTCACTCGTCAAATCTTAGACATGATCCAGTCGGCTTCATCCAGTGTTTGACACTGGGAGAGGCTTTCAGATTCGTTGCTATTACAACCTTTAGGTTGCTACACCGATTTAACAGTTGAAAGCAGATCACCTGGAACTGAAGAGACTCGTTTTGCATTTTCATTCTCACAGGCTCTCACACAGTGAGGGTTCTAGCAAGCTCAAACACACTGAGGGTTCTCGCAGGCTCTCACACACCGAGGGTTCTCGCAGGCTCTCACACACCGAGGGTTCTCGCAGGCTCTCACACACCGAGGGTTCTCGCAGGCTCTCACACACCGAGGGTTCTCGCAGGCTCTCACACACCGAGGGTTCTCGCAGGCTCTCACA
>JAOVVF010000028.1:11056607-11067809 GCA_028565595.1 Duopalatinus emarginatus | reverse complement strand
ACACCGCATTGCTGCAGTAATTCAGGCAAAAGGAACCCCAACTAAGTACTGAGTGCTGTACATGTTCATACTTTTCAGTTGGCCAGCATTTCTAAAAATCCTTTTTTTTTTTGTATTGGTAAAGTAATATTCTAATTTTCTGAGATACTAAATTTGGGGATTTCATTAGTTGTCAGTTATAATCATCAAATTAAAAGAAATAAACACTTGAAATATAATCAGTCTGTGTGTAATGAATGAGTATAATATACAAGTTTCACTTTTTGAATGGAATTACTGAAATAAATCAACTGTTTCATGATATACTAATTTTATGACCAGCAATATTCACATCACAGACCTTGATCATGACACTGTTAGTAAAAATATGAATTTATTTAGTATTTCAGAAATGGCTGATTTGAAATGAAGCAGTTATGATGTGCTCATCCAACAATCGAGTGTTGTTTGTATTTTCTCATACATTTTCACAGCATGTATGAAGCATGACCTGAGAGCAAAACTCACCACTCAGTGATTAGTGTAATATAAAATGACACTAATTATCAGAGAAGTTTGTGTAGGGGACGAACTATATGAAATATGTTGGATGTTAATGTCAAACCCATTAGACAATATATATAAAACTGCCAAATATATGCAACTATTAGACTTCACTAAATTTAGGAGTAAATATGCTGAACTGGCAATACTGATCAAACGTTAGAGGCTTTCAGTCCACTTTTTTTTCCTTTTAGAGCACTCACTATTTCACTCAGTCTGTTCTGATTGGCTAGGACCCCTGTCACAATGTTCACAGTGTAGCCAGACTTAATTACCTAAAATAACTACAAAATTAAATCCATTATTACTGGATCGGCCAGTATTTCCACTGGATGTGTGATTTCTTAGAAAGAAGAATCCTATAAGATCATATACCAACAAACATGCCCAGAGAGACATATCCTATTCATGTCAGGCACATCATTGCATCCACAGTCACTAAAGCTTTCTTGGAAGCTTCTGAGGAATCTCAGAAGTTGTCGGAACAGTCTGCAGGACAGACTAAGCCAAACTAGGGTTGTTTTATTGCTGGGTACCTAAATAGCATCCATATCAGTGTTTTCTTTAGATTGTCCTGCTTGGTGGATTGTGAAATTTTAGGTCGATGCAGCTTTGCGTAATGAGGGATAATGCAGTCCTAGAGCTAGTTAAAGAAAACCATAACAAACAAAACCATGCAGGAACATTTCAGGGAGAGAGGAACACTCACTTTTAAAGGTCGGGACTGGAGCACCACTTCTTCTTGTTGTAAAGCTATTTCACTTCTACCCCATGACACAGCTACTGAAATGTGTGGAGTAAATTCAGCCCACTGAACATAGATTGTCATGGTATTTATAGGGAGTTTAACTTGACAAATAATGATGGTACTCCCATCCTCAACACTGTGGGATCTAACCTGTGAGCAGCCTGGACCTTTGACACTAGGGACCACTTTTTCACCCCAGTTGACTGCTTTTACCGGCATGGACTATCTGTGAGCTATCTAGGAGTAATCAGTACTGTGTTCCTTTTTTATTTATTTACCAGTGCCGCTGCTTGGCACTGTCTAAAGAAGTCCTCCAGAATAAAAATCACACCTAGTAGTACAAGTGCAACCAGTGGCATTTGGTTGAAGTTTTGATCAGAGATCTCGTTAAACAGAGTCGGGTTAAACTTCAACATCAAGTTACTGTTCTTTATACAGGAATTAAAACGGTACATGTGATAACAATAAACACATTTTACATTTTTTGCAAGGAATTTCTTTAATACAAATATTTCAGCATGGCCAGATCTTCCCCTCCCCACCCCCACAAAATACTGTCTGAGGTACAAGTCTACATGTGTTTCATTATGAAATGACAGTAAGTGCTGATGTGCCACATCATGAACGGGTAGGACAAGAAATCAAATAAATTAAAATACAATAAAAAAATGGAAGCACTGGAAACACATGGGTCTTGTTAATAGTAGCAAACCTAGTGTAGACACAAGGCTTTTCTGACTTTTGAATGGCAGTTGCTTTTATTAAAAAAAAGGCCTCTAGCGCTATTATTTGCTTTGTCACCGTTGGCGAAAGTCTGGGCATAAGGCTACCTGACTATGGCTCAGCAGTTTTGTTCTACATACGGAGGATCACTCATCTTCATCAGGTTCCCTCAGGTGCATTGCTACATTTCAGAATAATTTAGTTATTTCTCACAAAGCATTCAGCAGATACACAGGGCAGGTGTAATCTTTGGGTTCAAATCAACAGCTTTTTACTCTACTAACAGTTTACTGTGATTTAAATAACACTTTACGATACTATTGTACTGTACTGTGTTTGCGGGTCCCTGGAGGAAGGCATGAACTCTAAACGTTAGGACTTAACATATATGTTATGGCATAAAGGTTCGTTGCAAAGAAAAAAAATATCTGTTGGTATTTTCCTATGTTACAGCAGTGCTTATTAATCTTATTATTAATATTATTTGGGGATGTGTTGCTACAACAAAAGTTATTTTTAGTTATATATTTAGGTTAGATCACCTAGGTATTAACAACTCAAACTGCTTTCTCAACACATCAGAATATGCTAATTATATAAGTTTCTTTATATATTTTTGTTATGTTGCAAGTTCTGACACACTAGGGGGTTGGCTTCCATATAATGAAACTGAAAGCAAATGTATTATTAGGCCCTAGTTTATAATGCTTGAGTGAAAAGAACTGTTTAGTGTATTTTTACTAAATCTTATCAATAATATCCCCATGTGTCATATGTTTACTAAATCACACAATAATTGTAATTTAACAGCCATCTTGTAATGGGGGAATTATTTAGGCATGTACAGTTCTGACTTGGAGATTAGACCTAATCAGACAACATGCGGGACCTTCTTCAAGATGATTAAGACTTTAAGATGGGCACAAACATTATACACATTATAACTATACAGGTCAACTGGTATACAGTTGTTCAGGTTAAGATAAGATGCTTGATTGTATGAACACACCCTATTTATTACCCTGATGCTTTGGGGAAACTGCTCATGTAATGCAAGTCAATTGTGTTTCCATCAAAGAAGATAGTTACAGCATTTATTTATTTCTTTTCACAGACACAGCTGATGAAGGCTGCAATGTTAAGTCTTAATTCACCAAACAGCCGTGTATGAACTAAAGGGAATAAATAATGGAGTTCAAAATCAAGTTGATTTGAGAAAAATGATGCCAGCATGGTTCAACTTTTGGGATATACATGAGACAAATAATATTAACTGCTACACATTTCCCGGGAACGGAATACAATGTGTTAATCTGATGTTATATTTCACAGTTATGTGATATGAAGTTATATTTGATTGAAATCTAACTTCTGTCCAGACCCCCCCACCTCCACCGTTTTGAAGAAGCCTCAATATGTTTGTCCTATGTAAGTTTTGTAGTAAAACATCTTTCTTTTACTTATAAATAGACTTGCAAGCATCATTAAAACAAAATTAAAAAGAAATCTCTTAAACGAATTACAAAGGGCTACTGCCTCCATTGGTACTTTTCTGCAAAAACAAAAATAAGTTTTTTAAATGTTTCATCACTGTCATCTGTAGAAAAAAGTAATCATACCAAGAACTTGGCCTTTATCTACAGCTGTACAACAGGCTTGCAAGCGTATCCACAGAAGAGGGAAAATATGCATTCAATTTACATAAAATTACACTTTACAGTTATTTGCTTAAGAACAATTATAATAAACAGTACAAAAGGAAATAGAAATGCAGCACTTTCTATTGGGAGTCTTCCAAATTTGTTTTTTCTTCTATAGCCTGTTTCACAATCTCAGCCAATTTCAAACGATCCACTTTATCAGCGAAGGCCCTACCTAAGAGAGCAAAGAAAAAAGTTGGATCACAATGAAATTAATGTAAAAATGCAAATGTCAGTGACTATTGCTATGGAAATATTATTATTAAATACTTACCATCCCAGCTCAGTCCTTGCAGGCCATCACGAAGTAGCTTACAGTCTCTGTTGAAGCGCCACGCTTCATACATCACCTCATTCAGCTTCTCATCCTCGTTTTCTCCTGTTTGACAGCCCAAATAAGCTTACACACAAAGCTATTTATTGGTGTATGCATGTTTAGCCACTTCACTTACCAGCCTGTGGTAGGATGCACTGTGCAATGACATCTCGCAGCTTTTCCAGAGCCACATTGGAGTCTTCTGCTCCATTTTCAGAGTCATTAATAAAGAAGCTATCATTAGGCTTTGTCCTATAGTAATAAACAAAGCACAAATACACCACTCATTTACTGGGATTGTATTTTATTTCTCATGCTTTGAATAAAAACATCTGCAAAATGTACATCCACTTTAAAGCAGACAACAGCCGTAACCCATAACCTATATAGCAATGTTCACAGACTTTGGTCTAGACCTAAATCCATTTTATTATGGACTATGTACAAATGCTCAGAGTAAAAAAAGAACACAAATCTGTATGAAACTTTGCACACTGCCTTTTCTTTTCTTAAGTCATAAATCCTGTGAATCAGTTTCTATGCCAACATAACGGAGACAGGCTGTTTATAGGACGTTTAGAGCTAAGAGGATATAAACATCTATACACCCCTGTTAAAATGACAATAATGAAGTTAAACCGGGTCTTTTTTTTTTTTTTACTTTTTTACCTTTGTGAAAAGGCTAAGAAATTATAAAACATACAAAGCAAGCAACAAACAACCAGATATGTTTCCCAGTACCCAGCTTGTATGCGTGTACACACCCTTTTATAACTGGGAATATGTGTTCAGAAACAACCACACAACCCACATTCAATTTACTTAATTTCATCAATTAAAGTGACTGTTTAACCCCAAATCATCTGTGATATTGCTACTGTTAACATCCATTAACCTACAATACAATACCTAATACGTATGTGCAGTTTTCATTTTTTTCTTAATGATGGTCGATTATTAATATTTAAAGATGCACTTCTTCCTTTTTTTGTATTTTAAAGTGAATAAGCTGTGCACTGACTTGGAGCATAAAGAAAGCTTACATGATATGAATGATGACAGTGCCTTGATGTATGTGTAATGCATTGACTACTTGTGATACTTGTGATCAGTTTTTTGACACACATTTTGATGTGATGCTTCTTGTCTTTGTTCCTAAACGTAACAGGAGGCACATCAGGGGGAATAGCAGCCATTTTAAGTTGGATGTTTTCCTTCAAAATTTTCCAGTGTGAGGCTTGTTCCAACAGACTTTTCCTTTGAGCATAACCCAAAGGAAGAAGTCTGTTGGTGTCAGACCCGGTGACTGTGGTGGCAAAAGCCCCTTTGAAAATACCCTGTTGATGAAGAAGGAATTAAATTCTGCTAAGCTCCTTGCAAAATCTAGTTGATTCATAAACTGTTCAAAAATGTCCAGGTACACATCAGTGTACACCTGCCAAACATGAGTTTGATTAACCAACACTTATACACACTTCTCTCTTGAGTGTGCAGCAGCAATTATAGCCACACAAAACGTTTTAGTCTGGTTCTCAAAGGAGCACCAGAAGATGACACTCATTGCGTGAAGTGGAGAAAATATTGTAGAACATGAATTGATGGGAAGACCCAAAGAAAACTGGACAGGAAGCCTGCTAAGATGTGGAACAACAATCTCCTGAAATCTTCATATGCCCACAGGGTAGTGTGGCAGGACAGAGGCCCTATACGTTTACTATACATAAATAAAAATCTCAAACATCCAAACTTGTCTGAACATGTTTTGGGGCTGCTACTCATCTTCAACAATGCAATGGCTTCACCAAAACAGGATGAAGGTTTTGTAATGGTACAGCCAGATATAAATCCAATCCACTATACAATGGAGGTTAAATGGCGTTGGACAGGTTAGGAAAATAAAAAAAACAGTGACCAAGACAAATCCTTGGCTCCTCATTCGAAAGTCACTGTCTTTGCTGACCCAATAATGTGATGCCTCTGCTCTCGTCATGTGATAACTTCTGTCTGACCAACATATCTGGTTTCTTTACTATAAATAAAAAATCTACTGAATACACTTCTGTCTTCAGCCATAAGACCAGTGGAACATAAGATAATAGTAAAGAAAATGAAAGTGCTGAAAAAAAGATTAAACTAACAGCATACAAAACCATGAAACACCATGAAACACACTTCTGAATTCAGACTTCTATTCAGAAATCTATAGGGTGAACCAAGGAGGGGGTTTGCACAGGAGGTGCCCAGCCTAGCTTTTGCAAGAAATAATGGGAAAATGTAGGCAAGTCACTGTGTCAACTTAACTGACTCTTACCCCAAAAAATTGAATGTCATGATAATATACAAAAGTGGTAAAACTAAGTGTTAGTTCAGGGGTGTGCACTTTATTTTTTCTTTTTCAGTGAAAATCAACTTTCTCTCTGTTAGAAGCACAAGGCCGATGTGCTTTATTTGTAATCCATGGCTGCTGAGGCCGAGCAATTTTGAACAAAATCTACCCACAGATATTGTAAAATCATGATATCATGCTACAAACAGAACAATGCTCAAAACCACCGACGCTGCAAGAACACGTCACATAGAGTGGCATGGGTCTTGGACAAAAGGATTTGATTGTACATCAGTTTATCCTGGATTTTGTGGGCTGTTTTGTGTGGAATTTGCTTTGCTTATTTTTCCTCTATACATCATCAGATCTGTAGAACTTAGTGTAGTACTGAGGATATACATGGTCAGAGGACAGGTAAATGACACAATTATAAATGATACTTTTACATGATACTTTTAATACTACTTTTTAAATAATGCTATGTTTCTGTAGGCCAAACTGAACTAAAAATTATAAATCACATATATTTGGTAACACTCTTCTACAAACTCAGATGCGCACGTGAGAAAATTACTAAACACGTTCACAGCACAGCTAAACTGAATTTATAACTCTAAATGACTAATCAACTGCAAACTGCGCTTCCCCATTTTGTGTTTAATTGTGTATTTTATCTTTATGGATTCACCAACCAAATTACATTACATTCCTGCATGTAACTAAAATAAACTGGTTTTACATGACAGCATAATTTGTATGCAAAATTTAGCAACTAACAAGTATATTACTTAAACACTTTCAATCAAGGTCCACATTAGTGAGACTCACTATGACTAAATTTCAGTGAAATAAAATCAGGAGGTCTTGTAGAATACAAACATTTTCCTCTTCCTAACATTTAATGAATTCCACACTTATTCCTGCAAAGCATTCCAAAATAATAACTGATCATATCCAGGTTAAAAAAATAAGTTAACTAATCGAGGCAAAGCACAAAAGCAGAAAAATAAACTAACCCAAGCAGCTTTCTCTTCCTCAGGATGGGGTTGTTCACAGAGCTGAGCGGCTTAAGGCTTACGTTGAGGTCCTGTATTCTCATGTTGGCCAGTTGTTCTGCATGGGCTTGCTGGATCCCAGCGACCACTGCCTACTCACACAAAACAAGACGCACACAGGTCATGCCATTACCAAAGGTCTGCATTAATACAAGTTTGTAAAATGTTCACTTTTTGAATGTATATTTCATCCTTTTAATAAAGTGTATTTTTATGCATCAGTTATAACTAACCTTGTCCATCATCATCTGAGCAGAAGGAAGCACATTGTCCAAAGCCTCAGTGCAATTAAGCCATGGGTGAGCCAAGACTCCCTCAATGGTTAGCCTTTCTTCAGGCTTTACCTTCAGCAGCCTAACAAGATGAAAAAAAGGGATGAACTGTGAGTATCTTATGTGAGTATGATAAAACCAAGAAAGTTTTTTTTACACTGTAGAATATAAATGAAGACACTTGTTTACAAGTTTAAGTTTAATGCAAACTCATTAAAAATGAAAATAGGAAGACCTTATAAACTGATTAACAGTCCAATAAAATTACATATTTAGGGAATACATTCCAAGTGATCTAAGGGTTCAAAATGGCATTTGGGACTTTTAACTGAAGCCTGTTTCAGTGTGTTTATGGTTCACTTTGATAAAAACCAAAAGCCAACTTGACTTTCTAAAAACATGCTACATTTTGTATATCAAGAAACACTACACTACTACCCAACACCATATAATACACATGCTTCATGGTATGAAGTGATAAAACACTGTCCCCTGGACTAATCATTCCCCTGAAAGTGGCCCACAAGAGTTAAACCGTTGGCCTCCAGCCAAGACATAATGCTTCTGGTGCCAAAAAGAAAAAAAATCAAACTAGAACATTGTAGTCAAGCTGTGGACACACATGCGCTGTGTCCACAGCTTGGTAGAGCTTAAGTTGTGCTTACACAAAAACCATGGACAGTGCTAAAAAACAAAAAGTTGATTAAAAAATTTGACAATTCAGTTCTGTCTGGACCGACGAATTTTGTTTTATTTTTACAGAACCATACCAATGCTAAGCCAAATTGTCTGCTACGCTCTCAAACTGCAGCCGTCTAATATATGGCTAATATAAAGCGGCACAATAATTTAATATTTTCCTCCACCTGCATCTGTGAATCATCGTTTTCTTCAATGAATATTATCAAAAGCCAGGATAGGAACAGATTCTCCACTGCACAACTGGATCAATGTCTTCGCATTGGTACAATAGAGCACCGCCCAAACTTCAGATCGCTTGTTTCAACCCACCATAGCGCCGACCATCACTTCTCTCAATGAATGTTGAGTAAAATCGAATAACTGTAGTTAGGCCTACCAAATTACATACTCTTAAAAATAATCACAGTAATAACAGTACTGTTATTAACTGCATTAACAGCTACTGTACCATACCGTATGAAACAGTATGAGGATGACACACGGCCCTTGCCTTTGCGATGTTGGTTGGACGTGTCCCTTGAGTAAAAGTTTACGTTAATGCTGATTAAAGTAAATTTAGGTCATTTCTGCTATTAAAGTTTTTGATACATTTGCTAAATTTTCTAGTTTTCTATTTCCCCCCTTCGTTATGTTGTATTGAGTACAGAATGATGGAGGAAAACTTGTACAATTTTTTTGCACAGGGCCACAATATAAAAAGTGGCAAAAATGTGAAAGGGTTTAAAGACTTTCCTACTGCATTGCACATGCTTTCTCACTGCACATAATTAAACAAACCAAAACATTGGCTAGAGAGCATACATGGTTAAAAAGGCATACATGAAACTCCTTCACTGATTCACCAGAAATACAACAAGGGGAACAGTGGGCAAACCCACAAACCAAGTACACGAAAATCACAAAGTGCTCAGAAATCACTAGTCCTTACTAGTTTTGTTAAAAACAAAGATTAAAACATCTTGTGTTTTTACAACAAATTGCCTATACTATAATAAAATAAAATAATAGAATAATAAAATAAAATAATAGAATACATATCTTTTACAACTTTTAAAGAATAAGGTCTATTATATCAGGTGAAACACTACTACACTACATTTGACTAGACTCACTTGCGGACAATGTCCTTTGCCATTTCGGATATTTGGCTCCACTCGTCTTCAGGAAAGTCAAAGCTGCCTGTCATGATCTTCTTGCGCATGTCTTTAGGGATGGTGCGGCTGTGGTGCTTGGAATAAAACGGAGGATAACCACACAGCATCACATAGATAATAACTCCCAAGGACCACAAGTCACAGCTCTGCAAACACACACACACCAAAAAAAAACTACATCAAATGGACAGCAAAGACAAAAAAAGTTTAAGATGTCTGGCAATGCTATCACTTACAGTAGCAAGTAGTCCATTTTCCTTATCATCAAATCACAATGTTTTTTTTTATTGGGTCAGTTTGTTTGATCTTCGTTTATTTGACCCACATTTTAAACTACCTCTCTGAGTTATTGAAGTTTAAAAGAGAGAAAGTACAACATGACCTATATCCACTAAACTGTTGTCTTGTGAGCAAACATAAAAAATGCTATCACGTCAGTTGTGGAAGAATACCAGTGATTGCTAAATAAGCTAGGTATTAAGCTAATGATTAGCTTGTTTAAATACTTCACAGCCAGTACCATATCATCCCACATTCCTTCTGGGACCCCTCACCTTGTTATATGTGTAAGGGGTCGGTGAGGTAGGTATTATTCCAGACTTCTCTTTCTGGTGGCGTCTTTGTGCCTCCAATACCTGAAGAAAAGATCCATGATATCAAAACAAGCAAAAAAGCAAATAAATGGGGGGTTTATTACAATAAAGCGCTTACCTGAGGTGCTACATAGTAAGGGGTGAATTGTGGGGTCATTAGATCACCTTGATCGATTTTGGCAAAACCAAAATCACACAACTTTACAGGAGCATCCTGCAAGGTGGAGTTTATACAGCATAAATAAAGCTTTCTATAAATTATACAACGTTACTACTGATCATTGAGTATAATAACTGAATTAGAAAACAAAATCACCCTCAAATCTAACAAATCGAATGAATTTTAACAATCCAAAAATGTTTTTACCAGTGAATTATCCTTGAACAGCAGGTTCTCTGGCTTTAGGTCTCGATGTGCAATGTTAAGTGTGTGACAGTGTTCCAAAGCCTGCGCAATCTGTGGATATTAATTATATAGATGATAACCAAGAATCGGTCAGAACAAGAACCAGCAGAAAATACTCCATTATTCCAATGACCGTGCAAAGCTGACATGAGGCTCTCTGTTACTGCTACCTGCTGTAACCTGAAAGGGTGCAAACAGAATGTGCTATATGATCATATGTTTCCCTTGGGCTGGATCAGCGGTTCTCAACCTTTTGCAAGCTGGGCCTCCCCAAAGCTGGTTCATTGCAGTTGGGGCCCCCCTTCCTCCTGGTGACAACCCCAAGCACCCCCCCACTACACCACCTTGCATAGATAGGTAGACTATTTTTGATGTCCACATTATTATTTTTATTATTATTATTATTATCATTATCATTATCAGTAGCGGTAGGTAGGCCCATCATCATTACTAGGCTATTGTTATAACTGCCAGTAGCATCAGACTTGCTGTTATTATTATTATTATTATTGAGTAGTAGTAACTATGTAACTATAAGGTTACATGTTTTGCTGTTATTATTATTATTATTATTATTATTATTATTGTCAGTAGGCTTATTACCATTACTAGGCTATTGCTATAACTGGGAATTGGCACTAAACCTCTGATATGAATTTATGCT
>JAOVVF010000028.1:10975205-10989678 GCA_028565595.1 Duopalatinus emarginatus | reverse complement strand
TTCCTTTCTTTACTGACATGCAAACATCTTTTCTGTAACATAATAATAATAATAATAATAATAATAATAATAATAATTGTTTTTGTTTGGAAATGTTGTGTAAAATGTTTTTGTACTGACTCAATAATGCACAACTCATAAAAAATATCTCTAACAAAATTCGTGCACAATACTGAGTGCCTAAGACTTTTGCACAGTACTGTATAAAACTGCCCAGCACATAACCACAGCTGCCCTTTCACCTGTTCAGGAAATCTACAAGACATGCCTACGCAAGGCCTCTCTGGATCCCACAAAGCCAAGCTACTTCCTACTCCAGCCACTCCTATACAGAAAGAGGTGTTAAACCCACGTGGTGTTAAACTGCTCACTTCAGCTGCATTGACCAGATCAAGAACAACTCACACATCTATATCTACACACTGAGCTCCATCAGCTCACAGAACCATCTACACATATGCACTTGAACTCTTACTTAAACTTTTAACTCTATATTAAGATTTACTTCCTTTTCGCACAGCACAACCATATATAAAAATAATCTGCCCATTATTTTACACTTTACCCACAACATCTACGGCTTCAGTCTATACACCACGCTAGTGTCCGCTGTCTTCAGCAATTGTTTATTTATTTTATTTCTATCTTTCTACAATTTACTTCACTTTATTTCTACTATTTAATTTTGTGTCTTAATTTGTTTTGCACTATTGTATTCATTTATTTAAATCCTTATTTTAACTATATTCCTGTATTGGTACAGTTGAGTTGAATTGAGTTGAACTGAGTTAAACTGAGTTAAATTAAGCTGAGTTGAGTTGAGTTGAACTGAGTTGAGTTGAGTTAAATTGAGTTGAACTGAGTTGAGTTGAGTTAAATTGAGTTGAGCTGAGTTGAGTTAAACTGAGTTGAGTTAAATTGAGTTGAGTTGAGTTGAACTGAGTTGAGTTAAATTGAGTTAAATTGAGTTAAATTGAGTTGAGCTGTGTTGAACTGAGTTGAGTTAAATTGAGTTAAATTGAGTTGAGTTGAACTGAGTTGAGTTGAGTTGAACTGAGTTGAGCTGAGTTAAACTGAGTTGAGTTGAGTTGAACTGAGTTGAGTTGAGTTAAACTGGGTTGAACTGAGTTAAATTAAGTTGAACTGAATATGAATAGACCACAAACTCAATACTCTTTTATATATGCTATTATTAACCTTTTCTACTGCCATGGAATCAGAGGAATTGGTGTAATTCAATGAACAAATCATCCACTTCAAGAAAAAGACACCACCAAACAGTACATTCCCAACAAAGGTTTGGGTATGACCTGGGGCATCTGGTTATGTGTACTGGTTCAAGGTCTACCAGGGAGCAAGCAGGGGTCATGTAAGGTAATTAGATGGCATGACAGTAGTTGTTCTCTGATTGTTATTGTGTGTAAACCCCTGCTTCAAACTAAAAAGAAAAATTAACTACTGAAATGCATTTTAAACAGTGGACAATTGTATATCTTTGCCATAATAAAACATTGAACAACTGAAGAAAATCCACCCCGTTATTTAATAATTTGTACTTGAAAGGCTTTAAAGGATTTCAACACAGATGTTTTAAACAACTGAGCTATGCTTACCCATAAACCCCCTTCTCTGTGTCATGATGCAAATAGATTTCAATGAGGAAATACAATCCAGCGCCTGGATCTTGATCATGCTGTTTACTTACATCTCCCCCTAGTGGTGGCTGCAGGTCCGACTCCATGCTGGGGCTCAAGTCTTGCCTCATCACCCAGATGGGCTCTTTGGGCTCGTCTGGTGTGTAGGGTGAACGCACCGTCCTGCTCTTCACCTCTTCAATGGCCTCCTTGATGTCTTTGATAGCCAGAGAAATGGCATCCCTCTTTTGCCTATTGCTCCTGACCTGGGCTGACTCCTCAGAGGGGCTGCTCACAGGCGGTCTGCCATCGTCTCCTTTCCCTTCCTCGTTTACTAGGTCCTGAGGCTTCCCCTCCTCAGCCTGCTCTTCCTCTTTGTGTTCTGCCGCAGCATGCTCCAGGTTCTGTGAGCTCAAACTTTCCTTTACCTCATTCATGATCTGCTCAGCATCCTCGTCCTGCTCACAGCTGTCGGTGCGTGGGTAAGGGGCAAATTCAGCTTCCTTCTCTGGGCTGTCGGATTCACCGTCTGAGCGCTCGTCATAGTGGTGGAGTCTGGAGCCCACAGCCTCCTGCTGCCCGTATGAATCGCGATCCAGGAGCCGGAGTCCAGCACGGCGCTGCTGAGTAATGTCTCCTTCAGGAGCTTCCGAGATCTCCTCATATACATGCTCCTGGACTCCATAGTCAGCATAGGGTTCAGAATAGGGCTGATCTTCAGGCCGAGGGTGAGCGTAAACGTAGTTGGAGTAACCAGGGTTGAGTGCCTCAGCGTCGTGTCTGGTAGGCCTCTCTGTGTTTTGCAGGGCCTCGTGGACAAGTGGAGGAGGTTCAGGAGGGTACTGGGGCTGCTGCTCAGATTCCGCACTCTCTGCGTACTCCTCTGCCTCAGGTCGTAATGCCACACCGTATATACCCTCATCCTCAGGCTCAGCCTCCAACGCCATGACAGCGTCACCCTCGGCCTGATCTGTGTGGTTGTGGAAACCGCTCTCTGTACTTGCAGAGCGTGCCAGGGCACTGTGGTCGTCCTCTTCCTCCTCCAGTCGCTGTTGCTCGGCTCTTTCCGCCTCCCTCTGTTGTCTTTCCCTCTCTCTCTGCCTCTGCCGCTGCTGCTGAGCCCTCAGCCTTGCCTCTGTGTCCCCTTGCCTGCGGTAGCGGCTCACCGCTGGCCGTGGGATGGGCCTCTGAACTTGTTGCTGTTCCACGTCACCTTCTTCAGGCATCCTGCGGGAGGTGCGCGATCTCCCGGTGCCTTCAGGACCCTCGTGGCGGCGTTGCCGCTGCGATCCGGGCTGAACGTGGTTGTTCTCGCTGCCATTACCACCGTGATGATGACGTGAGCGACCCGCGTTCTCGTGTCGTCTGCGCTGGGAAGAAGGCTGCTCTCGGCGGCCCTGGTCGGCTTCGGTCGCCTCAACTGGCTCGTAGCCCAGTGGCGCCTCCTGGTGGCTCATGGCTAGGACAAGTGATGGTCTATATTCACTGCATTATCCCCCACAAGCCAGTTGCTGCAGAGAACAATATAAAGCCTGCAAAACACAGCAGGAGAAAACCAGGGTCAGCCATTAAACATCAATATACAAAGAACAGGAAATGTGTTTTAATAGTAATATTTAGAGTTCACTACTGATGGAGCTACTATGGACTACCATAAATGTTATTTTTCTTTAGTCCAAAATTCAGACAAACAGACAGACAGATCAATGGACAAATCGACAGACAGACAGACAGATGGATGGATGGATTGATGGGTGGATGGATGGACAGATAGAGTACTTTATTTATCACCAAAGCAACATTTCTATGCCTTTTATGTATGATTTTACTAGTGGAGCTTTATAACA
Organism: Duopalatinus emarginatus; assembly: GCA_028565595.1. NCBI lineage: Eukaryota > Metazoa > Chordata > Actinopteri > Siluriformes > Pimelodidae > Duopalatinus > Duopalatinus emarginatus. The sequence continues at coordinate 10,986,197 of JAOVVF010000028.1, read as the reverse complement.
TGTCCCCTAGGCTCCATCTCGTATACTCTGAAGCTCAGAGTTCTTTGGCTTATATTTTCCTCCTGCTATTTTTATCCGTTACCTACATTACATGGAGCTTGAAGGCAAAACCAACAAAGCAAACGTCAGACACCAGTCACAGCGGATTGACAACATTTGCACTGCATTGGGAAATATGCACATTTTATTTCCATGAACCATTCATTTACATAGCCAGAAAACTGGTACAATTGGTGGTAGCTCCATAATAGTATGGGGTCTGTTTAGATGTAACCCCTGGTACATCTACCAACATCTCTGACAGGTGAACACTATGTGTGACTGTTCTGATGAGTTACACCCGTTAATGTCCTGCATTCATTCTGATGAGTTTGGCCTCTTCTAATAGGACAATGCACAGTCACACACATCTAGAGATGAAAAGTTATGGTTACAGGAACATTTATCCAGATCTCAACACAGAAATCCTCAGAATAAAACAGAATTGTTGACCGTTCTACATGAAGTATGGTGTTTATTGCCTACAGAATATTTACACATACTTGTAGAGTCCATGCCCTGTGACGGACCTGCCAAGTATCAGACTGGTGTACCAGTTTTCTAGCACTTCAGTGTTACAATGATCCGAACGATACGAATAGAAAAACAAATGCACGCTTTCAGTGATTCAAGTCATTCAACACAGTTAACTCAATGAGTCATGCAATATTTGACATGAGATTTTTTTTTTCCTGAGTTAAGCACCAACCGTTCCAATATAAAAACATTTAGCACATTGACATGATGTCTGTCCCAATAACTAAGACTTTCAGCAATTTCAGGCAAAAACAAGCACTGACTCGACTGACTACTTCAATTACTGTAGATGATGTATCTTCCTTCGGTACGGGGCTTCATAATATTGCACGCTGTCTCTCCATATTTAGATCATTATGTATTACAGGGATACATTATAGTGCTCCTTCTTCCAGCACTCACACCCTCGATTATAAGCCACAGAGCAAACAAATACATGAGTCATCTTTGATACTCCTTATGTACAGTCATGTAAGGAACCGTCACAAATATAGCATGCCTGCGATGTGTTGTAATACCAACGTCAAAAGCAACGCGATAACGAGCGTCGGTGTAAATGAGCGAATCATAAAGCAGCACACAGGACGAGGACGGAGCTGAGCCACAGAGAATTCTAACACAGATCGACAGCAGAGCTTGGGCAGCTTATCTCGTTTCGCTGTGTGTATCTTGGGGGGAACATCGCCTTTTATTAGTCATATGAGCAAATAAATAAAAAAGAAACCACCTGGCTCACGCATACGCATTTGCAGAGAGCTCTGGTTGCCACGGTGATATGGTCTCCCAGTGGTCCACTACCGAAGAGTATATTCACACTGCAGAGACGCATGGATTCAGACCTGCGAAAAACATCCCATTGTCTTATAGCCAAGACCCTCCTCTTTAATCCCATGAGAAATCCTCTCTCCTAAGCTGACACCAAAGACAGATGGTGTCACCGACAGAACGATGTGCATGTGTGTGTGTCGGAAAAAAATGTCATCAGCTGGATAAGGGATCATTACGTGATGCTTAGTATCCTTTATCTCAGGTGGTCACCAAGCAGATGTTTCTTGTCTTGGGGTATCAGAATGCTGCCGTTCAATTTTCCTCTACTCTTTGCGTCTTGCAGTCCTCACATACTGACATACATAAGGACACAAAACAATAAGTGGAAATTTAAAACTACAGAAAAGGAAATGCCCTTTAAAAATAAAAATCAACCATTGTTTTGGTAATGCAGTTTATAGAAACCATAGTTATTGTATAGTTAACCATGATTCTACCATGAACTACTAAGATATCATATGGTAACAATATACACTGAAGTGCCAGAAGAACTGCCACAGACTGTACAAACTGACGGCAGCTCCATAATAGTATACGGTTTGGTTAGCTGGCATTCCATGGGACCCCTGGTACATCTACCAATGTCTCTGACAGGTGAACACTGTGTGTGCCACCCGTTTATGTCCTGCATTCATTCTGATAGGTTTGGCCTTCTCCAACAGAACCATGCGACGCCACAAACGTCTGGAGACGCCACTATCCACCAGATCTCGGCGTTGGCCGTCTGGGCTGCCATGCAATGGACCATGGAAAGTACAACAGAATAGTGGACTATTCTGCAGGATGTATGGTGTTCTACTAAATAGTTCTAGTAGTATTAGACTGGTGTACCAGGTATATTCTGCCATGGTTTTACTACTGTACAATAAACCATACCACAGTAACCATGTCAGTTTTCTTTCTGCCACAAAACTATGGATAACATGTTTGTGAGGGTGTATTTGCTCATCTAAACCATGAAGCATGACTGATTCACTCGTTGATCCGTTTGACCCTTGTTTCACCCACAAGAGGCGATTCCTCGTGTTTCCAAGACTCAAGACAACATACGTCCCACACATCAAAGCAATATTCATGTCTTTTAACCTCTACATAGCGCATCTTGGGTCATCGTAGGCGTACGATTATGACTGGAACGAATTGCAACGCTTCCCAGCACTGATTAATGACAAAGCAAAAAAAAAGGGTTTAGTCCAAACTGACTCATTCATGTACATGGAGACATGTTTGTAGGACATTTTGCAAGAATTTCTTCAGCTTAAAAGTAATACAAGTTTAAATTAAGGTGAATTAAGAGAGTTCACCTGAAGGTTTAAACATGAAGTGATTGGAGTGGTCTCAGCTTCACAGCAAGAGGCCTGAAATCTATTCCCCAGCTGGACAGCAGGTTTTTTTCTGTGTAGGAGGAAGCTGGAGGCTCTCAGAGGAAACCCACAGGGAGAATGAGCTTCCAAAACAGATTCACCTAAATGTATGTCTGTTTAAACTACAGGAGGAAACCCATGTCTGTGTGGGTTTCCTCTGATTTCCTCCTACAGTCTGAAGACATGTGGTCAGGTAAAATAAAGACACTAAATTGCACTTAGGTGTGAGTGTATGTAAATGTGTCCGTCTGTCTTGTAATGGACTGGTGACCTGTCCAGGGTGTTTCCCTGCCTTCACTCTAGCACCGTCAGGAGTAAGATAAGCGACGTAGATAATGAATGAGTGATGGAGTGGTTAGTTGATGGCTAAAAAATAACATCATTCAAAGTGGGTAGTTTTAACATTGACTTTCTTTTAACAACACTCATATACCACACGTCTCCAAACCAAATCAGAGAGGGTAAACAGAATGACAAATTTCATTGTCATTGTGTTAGGGCTTCACCCTCGCTATGTTTAAACCATGCTTCCATGTTTAATGACCTACAGCAGCCAAACAAAAGAGCCACACCCAAAAGGGTGCCCCAGGTATCTGGCTTGGGCACATCAGATTAGATCAGTGTGTTGCAAATTGCCGATTTGCCGATTTACTTGCTGCACAGACAAAAAAAATAGAATGTGGCACAAGAAGCGCATTATGGTGCTGCATTATGAAACGCGATGTGACACATTTTGAAAGCAGCAACGCGCGAAACCCAGTCTGCGTAGCTTGAGGCGTCCTTGCGTGAAGTATATTTCAGGCCCAAGTCATATTACTCTGGTTTCTGACTTGCATTAATGTCCACCTAATACTCGTCTCTGCAAGAGTCTGGTCCAGTATACTGTAATATGATAAAATCTGTCCCAGTTCTGAACCAGTATCTCTGTTCCTATAGCTAGTCTCTGATGTGATGAGCTGATAAATGCATGTGACTGGATCAGCAGGAACAGCAGCTCTGCCATGAAAGCTGTGATAAGACTTAAATTACAGTCAGGTTTTTTTTTTTTCCAGCAGATCTGCCGCAGTACTTTCGTGCAGTCTCTGAAGTACTTTGCAGTTTGCCAGCTAACGACTACTGCTGTACTGTTTCCATGTCTGATAGCTGAACCAACCTACATAAGAATTTGGTGCAACAATGAAGTATTCCCACTAACTAGGTGAACATTCCACATCAATCCAATGCCAAAAAAAAAAGACATTGATCTCCAACTGGGAAGGATGGCATTGTTTTTTCAAGCATAATAGCTAAACATGTATCTGAAACAGGGCATAATATCGTGCTCTTGGTGCAGAGATCAAGTGTGAGTTCCTGTCCTGTGTCCAGCGTTCTCAAAACTCAAAATGCACCTCAGATCCACCAGGACGAGCGTGAATTTTAAACAGTTATTGACTGACTACCTTCAGACAAGTGAGAAATGAGTTGACTGGTTTTCTAGGTGGTTTTGCCTATATTCGTTTAATTTTAGTTCGACAGTAAACAGTTTTATGCTTCAAATGTGATGGACAGGGAATAAACATTTAAAAAAAAAAAAAGAAATATGCTGAAGTTTTCCTTTAAAGGCAACAAAAGCTGCAAAAAATATGCAAATGCAGCAGAATGACAGAGACAGAGAAAGACAGCTTGTGTGTGTGTGTGTGTGTGTGTGTGTGTGTGTGTGTGTGTGTTTGTAAGGGAGAGGTTTGTGATTCTACAGTTGAAGGTGAAGCAGTAACAGCTTACCTTGGCATGAATACAGATGAAGGTCAATAATAAAGGCAAAGCTAACAAGAAAAAAGCTGATGAGCAGAAAACACACTCTGCTGAAGCCCTAAAGGACCTTCTTGAGCTCTCATCCTATCAACCCTCCTGTTCTCTCTCTCTCCTGTTCCGTCTCAGTGCCAGCAGGCCTTCCCCAATGAGTGTGGAGCAGGTTGGCATGTTAGATCAGGATGTGTGTGTCCTTCCCCACCTCTCACACTGCCTCACTGTGAGCCCTCACACAGTCATCTGTCAAGGACAAAGCAGCAAGCCAAGTGCTGTACTCTACACCCAGTGAACGAGGGATGGAGGACAACGGGACATGATTTTGACGTATTGCACTGACATCTGCTTTTCACTATATGTGCTGTGCATGAATCAGTGTGTGTGTCTCTATCAGACAGGAGATATGGGAATGATGAAATAAATCCTGTTGCGATACAGAATGCAATACACAACACAGAGCGGTGACACTCGAGTGTGTGAGAAAACACACTCATAGCTAGTAGTGGAAATAGTAGCATTGTGGCTTTCATTCACCCAACCCACAAAGCTTATTAAAGAGTGTTAACAGAAACAAGACAAGTTTCCTTCTAGCTGCTCGGCTGGACCACATCTGAACCTACAAGCTGCTCATGTACCATTACACATAAGCTCAAGTATTTCTCTAATCTGCATCTGTCAATACATTATATGGACAAAATTATTGGGACAGACTGTTTAATCAGTGATTTCATGCATTTTACTCATTCTCTTTACTACAAAAGTCCAAAGTTCAAGTGTATGAAGCTGTTTCAAGAGTGGAAACGTTCTAGGAAGAAAGAAAAGTCAGGAGAATGTGAGCAGCCTGACTGCATCGTGCCAGCTTTAAAGTTTGGAATAGGGATAACGCCATGGGCTTGTATTTCAGTGGTTAGCCTAAACCCAATTAAGAGAAATCTTAATGCTTCAGCATACCAAGACATTTAAGACAAGTGTATGCTTCCAACTTTGTGGGAACAGTTTGAAGAAGACCCATTTTCTGTTCTAGCATGGCTGTACCCAAGTGCAAAGTGGGTCCATAAAGACATAGTTGGGTGAGTTTGGTGTGGAAGAACTTGACTTCCCCCACATAAAGCCCTGACCTCAATCCCATCCAACACCTTTAAGATATACTAGAACAGAGATTGTAAGACAAGTCTCTTTGTATAACATAAGTGCCTGACCTCACAAATGCTCTTCTGGATGAATGGGCAGAAATTCCCACAATGGGCCAAAATCTACAATTAAACAAAGCCGTGGGCCAACGTTTTGCTTTAACATTGAATATGGAACAAGCAACGCTTATATAACTTAATATTGCAGACATGCAAAATCCAATTTCAAATAAAAAAAAAAAACATATCAATGGCATATTAAATAAAATTTAAATTAAATTGTATGCCTCTTTTCTATTTGCAGCCTTCTGAGGTAAATATCAAAATTAACTTTTTCCACAGTTTAATAAATTTGAAAATAAAATAACATGAATGAATGAATCAACCATTCAGACCTTTGAGTAGCAAGAAAAAGTGCATAAAGAAAACGTTAATTATTGCTCAGTTTGTAACACACTGATTTAATCTGATCTAATCTAATCTGATGTGCCCAAGCCAGATACCTGGCATCTTTTCTTGGATGAGCGGGGGCTTTCCTGCCGAAGCACGGATCGCTACTGAGTTGGGCGCGTAATGAAAGGCGTGGAAAACCCCAGGTGGATGACTCGCCCACCTTGCAACAGCGGTCATGTCCACCAAATGGGAGCACACTAATGATGTCATCAGCGCCAAAACAACAGGAGGGCATTATGGGATTTGTAGTATTAGTGATGAATGCGCTGTATAATACCGGCGGGTCAGCTCCAATAGTAATTTGATATTGCCTCACGGGCCAAATATAATTACACTGCGGCCCAAATTTGGGCCAGAGTTTGACACCCATGGTCTAGGGGAATTTGTTAGGGTAGTCTTCTTTACACTGGTCTAAAAATTATCTAGTGTTTTACATTAGCTTTATTAGATTCATGCATTGTGTGATACAATTTAATCGTCCCAACATGATGTTAAACTGCAATAACGTCCACTGATATTTACATCGATCGTATTATATTTACCACACCTGCCAACATTTACACATTTTATGTAGAAGCACCACAATTTAAGATCTGTGTACAAAGTAAACAAATAGACAATGAAACAAAATAGCAGCCATTTTCTCATTTTTTTTTAAACACACTGATTCTGCACTAGGCAGAGTTTAGATTCAGATTAACAGTGAAAATTATGTCTATGTAAACGATCAACAATCAGTATGATGTAAAAGGTTTATACAGACAATGTACTGCTTAGATTCACGGTGCATTACTACAAAACCATCTAAGAATCCACCATCCAGCCAAATTTCCTCTTTTGCAGATCTCTGATGTTTTTAGCATGCTTTGTTGTGACATCCATAACAGGTCACTAGCAGTAAGTAAACAGACGCAGGTGAGTTTACTGAACACAAAAATGAAGGCAATCATTCCCCCCCCCCACCCAAAAAAAAGTGTTTGAAAGAGAAAGTAGAAGTAGATGAATTAAGCCGACACTGCCCAAGTACAAAAAGGACAGACAACAGTGAAGGTTTAAAGTTTTTAAGTTTAAATGAAAGGTTTAAAGTTCAGTATTTGGTATTATGTCTTCAACATGAGCCTGGGTCTCCACTGGGTCCCCGTGATTTGTATTGTTTCTGTTCCGAAGGCGCCGAGACCCAGTGACATCAAGGACTACAGGCCAGTTGCACTGACGTCTCACGTAATAAAGACCATAGAAAGTCTTGTCCTGGATCAGCTGTGGCCCATGGTCCAGCCATTTCTGGACCCCCTCCAGTTCACCTATCAACTCCGCCTGGAAATTGAGGATGCCATCATGTACCTGCTCAATCAAGCCTACGCTCATCTGGACAAGCCAGCACTGTGAGGGTCATGTTCTTCGACTTGGCGTTCAACACCATTTGGCCTGCTTTTCAGGATGACAAGTTGACAGTGATGCAAGCAGACGCACCCCTCGTGTTCTGGATTGTTGACTACCTAACTGGCAGACCACAGTATGAACGCCTACAGCACTGTGTATCAGACAGAATGGTTAGCAACATGGGAGTCCCGCTACATCACAGACTTCAGCTACGGCACAGAGACCTGACATCTTCAGAAGTTTTCTGATGACTCTGCAATAGTAATAGACGCATCAGGTGTTGAGGACAAGTACAGGGTGACGGTGAAGCTGAACCTTCTAGAGCTCAATGTAACAAAGACAAAGGAACTGGTGGACAAGGCACCGGTGACCCCGTCTCCATCAGGGGGATCAGTATGGACACTGGAAGTCTACAAATATCTGGGAGTGCATATTGACAATAAACTGGACTGGGCTAAGAACACTGATGCCCTATACAGGAAGGGCCAAAATTCGTCCCAATTTTTTGAGTCGCCTGGAGTCTTTCAACATCTGCCGGACTATGCTCAGGGTTTTCTATGAGTCTGCAGTGTTTTAGTTTACATATTGCAAATTTCTTTTTTCGTTTTAAATTATTAGTGTTTATTGTTTTATATAAATGGTTGTCTCTGTAGTAACTGAAATTTCCCTCCGGGATCAATAAAGTATTTCTGATTCTGATTCTATTTAGAGGACCCGTGGCCAGTAGAGCATTACAGACTTGCTGTCTATCTTGCTTTAAGTGTAAGTGTGTGTGCCCCAAATTACTGTGTCTACTGTGCTTGCACAAAGAAGAACGTGACCTCAGCATTTAACTCATCTATGCAGTGAATCACACTAGTGAACACTATTCGGCAGTGCACACTTATGTGGAGCGAGGGGCAACCCCAATCTATGGTGCCCAGGGAGCAGTTGAGGGGTTAGGTGCTTTGTTCAAGGGCACTTTAGTCATGTCTTGCCCAGTGTGGGGATCGAACCCGGGACCTTTCAGTCACAAGACAACCACAAGCCCAGGGCTGCTGTGTGAGTGTGTGTATGTGGGTGTTCAGTCCAGTCACTGATTGTTGAGATTATCTGTGTGTATGTTCAGTCCAGACTCCTATTGTTGAGGAGTCTTATAGCTTGGGGTCAGAAGTTCTTGCTGTCTGGATGTGAGGGCACAAAAATGTGGTATAAATCAAACAGCACTGTGGATGATCACATACAGACTTCACCCTCCTACCGCAATATTGACCAAATAACTATTAATGAGATCATGGATTTAAATATTAGATTGTATCCATCCGACTAAACATTAATGCCAACTGTCACTGTGTAAGCATGTCAAGACATTTATCATACATATGCTGGATAGAAATTAAATAAAGAAAAATGCTGATGTTAATGGTACAGGGGGAGTTCATACATACGGGTTGCTGGCTGACTGAAAGCCACAAAGGTCATGTCTCAGTGTGTGTTCTTTATGCATAACCTCAGGCAACCGGGATTGTCTAGTATACAGCATATCCCTTTAAATACCTGAAATAGCAAGAGCTACTACAGCATTTTTTTCCCCGCTGAGTCAAACCTGTAAACAAAATGCACTGGAATAATACAGGCTGGAAAAATTGTATCATAATCCCGAAGGCTTTACACACTGTATACAATGATATTTAAGCAGGTTAAGGAGGTAGTAGCAAAAAGAACAGATTTACCAAGAACAGGGTTTAAAAATGTAAGAATGTTACACACTCAGGGCATACTTCATTCATGTACTTCTCTAATTAAACATGTGGAGTCAAGAGCGTCAGTTAATGTTCTCATCTAGCATGAGTCATTGGGGTCAGACGAGGTGATTTGAGTATTTTATAACATGCTGTTGTGTACTGATGATTCTGGGAAACATCTAGGAAAGTGTATAGTGATGTATTACATCACCATGATGTGGAATCAACACTACTGAAACGTTACCCAAACCCCTGCACTGCTGTCGAATAGACCTGAACCTGACCTGTTCCATACAGGACTATTAGTTATGACCTTTACTGACACAGTCGTGGCAGCCAAGGCCGAAAGCATAGGCAGTATTATACACCTAGTTAGGGCTGGGCAATTAATCGAAACCGACATTCAGACACTCATTGACATGATCTCGCTCATGTCGGTTTAAATTTCTCTTTTTACAGTTGTTCAAAATATTCAATAAATAACCATAAATACTTAGTGTGTGTGCGTGTGTGTGTGCGTGTGTTTCCTTCAATTATTTTTAAAATTAAAGATATGTTTCATTAGAAATATTATTCCAGCTTTAATACTTTAGCACAATCTGTGTCAGTGAACTCGGGGGGGAAAAAAAAGTTCATTAATTCGTAATCGAAGAAAAATGTTCAGTTAATCGTGATACTCATTTGAGGTCATATCGCCCAGCCCTACACCTAGTTAACCTTAATGAGTTTTTTTCTCAAGATCAAAAGGTCTCATGTTATTACATACACTATACTAAATGAATATAATAATAATAATAATAATAATAATAATAATAATAAAACAATTCACAACACAATACTTTTGTACTATAAGGGTTACAGAGTTCATATAAATGACTACAGAATTTATTATATAATAATTACATTCAATGTATAAATTATTAATTTGTAAATCAAATATAGATGATATGTAGATGAAATTAGACATAGTATTGTATACAAAACAACCTTCAGCCAAGGCAGTTCAAAAATAGCCCAATTCTACAGGAAGACTTGTTACATTATTTAGATATCTCTAGACATACTGTTAGCATCCAGAATTGTGCATTAACCATTTTATATGGAGATAACAGACTTGATAAGCACTCAGTACTCAGCGGCCCTGAATGATCATGTGGACTTTATTGGCTTGTTGTGTGTTAATCGTGGACATTTTTCTCACCTTTTGTGTTTAGCACTGTTTAGTTTAGTATTTAAGCTTCTTAGTTTCAGTCATCAGTTTTAGTTTGCAGGTTATCAAGTTCACATCCGGTCTCTGTTTTATTGTGTTAATATGTAGTTTTATTTAGTCACAGCCATGCCTTGAGTTCTGTTGTCTTGTGTTTTAATAAAGCACCTGCATTTGCATCCAACTGGACCCTTTAGTAATCCTTACAGAGACACCATGAGATGCTATACTTCTGCCTTTCTTAAGTTATTTACTCACATTGGCGTCGGAAGCATTTTTAATGTGGGGGGGGGGGACACATGCATGAAATGAGATGGGGGGGGGGGTCCTCCCCACCATATTTGTAATTAATTAAATGCCTTTTCTTGCATTTTGGTGTATTTTTAACAGATTTAAGCTAGCTGATAGATCTCCTAACATTAATTAGCCCGCACTAACTGCACTAACATTTCCACTGGAAAGAAATTGACTTTTCACTTCTTTGTAAAGAATTTCCTTATGTCCATTGTGTCTGGGAGCAAATATTACAAACAACTGATCATCAA
>JAOVVF010000028.1:10942041-10960433 GCA_028565595.1 Duopalatinus emarginatus | reverse complement strand
AGAGAGAGAGAGAGAGAGAGAGAGAGAGCGAGAGAGAGAGAGAGAGAGAGAGAGACAGAACATTGGGGAGGAGTTTTAAGGAGAGAGAGTGGGGAGAGAGAGAGAGACTGAACACAGGGGAGGAGGCTTCAGAATAGAGAGAGAGAGAGAGAGAGAGAGAGAGAGAGAGAGAGAGAGAGAGAGAGAGACTGAACACTGGGGATGAGTTTTAAGAAGAGAAAGAGAGACTGAACACTGGGGATGAGTCTTAAGAAGAGAGAGAGAAAAAGAGAGAGAGACTAAACATTGGGGATGAGTTTTAACATGTGAATATATTAGATATATTAATAATAATAATAATAATAATAATAATAATATCACTTTTTACTTGTACACAATTACTATTATTTATCTATTTATTTATTATTTATACATAAAATAATGATTTATTATTACTTTATGAAGTGTTATCTTAATTTGCTTTTTATATTTTATTTGAACACAGTTGCTGAAACACTTCTGCTGAATTTTTTTCCCACTTCTGTTTATCATTTTTAACCATGTTTCCAGATCATTCTTCAATATCCAAAGATCTTCTAAGACCTACTTAGACCTGATTTGCTCTAGTGGGTTTTTTGTTTACAAATGTCCATGCAGATATAAACTCCGCCCCTTGGTGCTACAGTTGCCCTAAGCCCTGCCCACTTTCTTTAACACAGGTGGTTCCAGGGAGAAACAAAAAGGGCAGTGACACTTTGTCAACAACTAGACCTGCTGAAGCCCCAATAAATGTGGCTATATTACCGAATCAGGTTCTGTGACCAACACAAATTATTTTAATAAAGTATTAACATTACCCAGTTATAAATGTAAAGTGAAAGTGAAGTGATCAGCCTTTTCTGCTTGCACACAGAGAAATTTAACCTCTGCATTTAATCCATCTGTGCAGTACAGCACACACCCACACTTCTGAACGCTCACACTAGGGCGACTGAAGCAGGCAGGCAGCCCCTATCTATGGCCCCTGGGGGGGCAACTGGGGCACATAGATGCCTTCCTCATGGGCCCTGCAGACATGTCTGGGAAGCAAGTGGAGATTAGGTGCCTTGGTCAAGGGCACTTCAGTTGAGCCATAGTGGGCACGGACCGTAAGACTAGATCAACCTGGACAAGCGGTCTTATAGATACATGAGCAGTAATAGCTGGTGTGAAGCAATAATTGTAATGTAATGACTCTGGGGGAAATAAGAAGAACCTCGGTTTGATTTCCTTTGCTGGATGCCCAGCATCCTTTCTATGTGTTCCTTTCTCACTGTCTGGGTTTCCTCCAGGAGCTCAGAGTTCCTCAACAGTCCAAAAACATGCAGTCAGGGGAACTGGAGATCTTAACATGCCCCATTTAATTTTACATAACACTTATGGCATTTAGCAGACTCTTTTATCCAGAGCAACTTACGAAAGTGCTGAGTCATTAATTCAGAACATCTGACGCCAGTGCTGATGGACCTGCATTCAAAGCACTTGGCAATGGTTAAGGTCAGGTACACACCTAGAGCTCTTCACGCTTCAAGTAAATATGCACATTAAAAAAGGATGCAATTCTGTTTTTCCAGAGATTTTTTTATTTTTCCCATGTGGTAGGCAACTGACAAAAACATGTACTGTGGCTACAAGTCTTTTTAATCTACAAATAAATATACACACAGAGACAAAATGCTAGATTTGTTAGCAACCTACAGTACCTTATGTAAACTTACCTAGAAATATGCGAGAAGGAAAGAAAGCACTACAAAATTACTTTTCTTCTGCCCAAAGCATGATGAAAACTGGGTGAATGGATCTGCATAGATGCACCAGCGCCGTTCAGTTCACGAACAGGTTATAACAAAACAGGCAGTTAATACACAGACGTGACGTGAGACGTGAGAAAGAAAAGTAACATGAACATCAGGGTATTTAAGACAACAGTAATGAAGACTAGACTTATGGTCAAAGCCCTAAAAAGGTAAGACTTAGAAAACAGCTCGACTCCGGATAAAATAAGACTGTATGATGGCTCTGGTTCAGCAGGTTTAAGGGCAGAACTTGTACAGCAGTAGCACAAAATGCAAACGTGTGGAAAACCAGGAAGATTTTTGTTCTTTTTTTTGTGCCACCTTGGACCATGGTAGCAAAAAATACATAGATATCACAAAGGCATGTTTGTTTCCAATAATCTTTAAACAAGTAACAGAAACGGCAGCTTAGTCTAGAGATATGACGGCTACAGGTAACAGACATGTAACAAGTTCAGGTAAATACAAGTACGTCTTACCACAGTGTAAAGGGACTGTATGGAAGTCAGTATTTATAAGTAGCTTTTAGTGTAACCAAGGACAGATCATACACTCACTGACCGCTTTATTAGGAACACAGGTACACATGGTCCGATCCAGTGTGGCAGCAGCTCAATAAATAACACCAAATACAGGTTAAGAGCTTAAACTATCATTTACATCAAACATCAGAACGGAGATCATATCCCAGTACTTTTGACTCACCCGGTCAGACTGTGATGAGCCTTTGCAAAACACATACTCTGGTGGTGGCTTCATAATGGTAGTGGGTTTGTTTGGCTGAATCCAATCGTTATAAACCCACACGAAAATCTCGGGAGAAATGCTGCAAAAAGCATATACAGTACTGATGTATTGTATATGATCACAGTGACAGGTGGGCTGGGTTGTGTATTTGGGAAACTGCTGATCTCCTGGGATATTCATGCAGGAATGTCTCCAGAGTTTACAAAGGATTGCACATAACATAACAAACATCCAGTAAGCAGCAGGTCTGTGAGCTTTGATGATAGGACAGAAGTTAACGCACAGGTTAGTTTGAGCCGATTGGATTGTGAGCATAGGCTTAACAAAACTGGACAATAAGGACAGGGAAAAGACCGGATGACGGTTTACCGATCTTCAACTCTCCAGGCTCTGCAGAACCACCGCTCACTGGATGTTTTTTGTTTTTAGTGTCACCCTATGCAAACTTTAGAGTCTGCTGTGTTTGACCACCCATATGCCACAGTCACAGGTTTCTGCAGTTCTTAACTTGACTGCAAATATTAAATGAAGTTTTTAAATTGGTATCTGTGCGAGTTAGTACACTGTGCTACTGTTCCATGATTGGCCGATTGGACCGGGTCCTAATAAAGCGATCGTTAAGGGCATTAACAGCATCCTATAGTAACTAGAAAACAACCCTGTATATCTTCAAATGACTGCAAATTTAGGACTAACAGGAATGTTGTCCAGGTTCAGAGAACAGAACCAAGAATGATATAATTAACTTTGTTATATTGACAGTCGACCTTTTGAAGCTTTTGGTTGCAGAGTGAAGGAAGAAAAGGCTTTATTGCCACGCTACTCCAGGCTGTGTGCGAAGAACAAAAACAAACAAACAAAACAAACAAACAAAAAGTAAATAGCCCTAGATAAAGTTATTTGATCACTATACAAGTGTAGAAATGGAACACTTCATCTCATATTGTCACTGTGCAACTGCGCAAATTTCCTAAGACAAACTGTACACTTATTTTACACAAAATGAAAACCCAGTCTAGTTTTTTCGCTAAATCACAATCTCAGCTTGGATTCTCCAGAGTATTATATTTAATCAGACACTAAAGGTGTTCTAGATACGTTTAAGAACATTAAATGTGTTTTACTGTCAATATAAATCTATTCTCTTACTAATAAATCATTTAGATTATGTGTAAAAAGTCAGTATGGTACATTTGAAAATGACAGAAGCGTATGCGTTCCTACAAACGATCCTAGACAAATGTGCCATAAAACACGCCTGCTTTACAAGATTGTTCTATTTCAAGGGTTATAAGAGGCCGGAAATGTACAATGCACAGCTGGACCAGTCATGACTGTCTAAAGCCGGGTTTACACTGTGTGAAGTTTATACCATATCACAATGGATGAAATGATCCCATTAAGATCTTGGTCGAATTCTAAGACAGACTGTGATAACATGTTCAGTTTATATGATGATGACGCTCTAAAACAACCTGTGATTAAATGAAATGACTATGTTCTGCTTACACTGTTGATCTGTGTCATCCAGACTTGCATAAAGAAACATTCTTCATTGTAAGCTTGAGGTAATAAGGACTTTTTTTGTCCGTAATCATGTTGTCATAACCGGTGCTGCTGTTGTATTTGTAGATGTCCAGTGATTTCCACTAACCGTATGCTGCCCTCCTACTGGTGGATTTGAGATGAACTGCGTAGTAGCAGTCATACTCAGTTACACATTTCTGACATTGCCAGAACTGTTTTTTTTTTTTTTTAAATCAACTGTTTTTGGTCACGATGGCACTGACTCACTTGCACCACATTACATGACCACCAGAGATCGAATCGTGACCGAAGAATTCTTTTACAGGCCAAAAACAGCATAAACCCGGCTGAAGTGTTTAGTTTTAATAACTGGTGATATGAGTGAGTCTAAAATGAAATTGATATCAGTTCTTTGCATAAATATAGTTCAGAAGTAGTGTTAAAAGAGAAGCAGCATCTGTCAACCCAGGCCGTTTAAAGCCTTGTTTTGTGGCTGCAGAAAATTAGCACCATTCGACCAATGTTAGACTTCAGCTTGTACTGGTTTCCAATCACAACACCATCCTCACGGGCAGACGAGCCAAGAAACGCTCGCAGTCTATTGCAAATTCCCCTTCATAACGAAAACTCAGGCTATGTAAAAGAAATAAATAAATAAAACAAAACCCCACACTGTTTGTGCTTTAACGCTGAGATTCTTCAGACAGTGTTACGCCTGATGATGTCCAGATGATCTTTATTTTAGTGTGATGATCGTGCCTTTATTAGATTATGCAGTTAATTGTGCAGCCTGAGCCACTGCTAAGCAAGTACATAAGAACAAAACTAATCCTACAAATTGCACTACCCATTTCCGCTGTGTATTATTGGCTGTGTGTGAATAAATATTGATCCCAAATGGCTCAGCCTACCTTGTTTTTACTGTTTCTGAGAAACTGTGATTGTGCTTACATCATTAACTGGAGCAAAGTGCCCGGAAATTTGTATAGACCTGTACAAAAGTTCATAGAGCAAATAACCAGGTAGACAGATAACCAAGCCTGTCTACTCTTAACGAACCTGGACGAAGGCGGGTAGGAACATGAGCTCCAAGGTATGCACCCAAGTCTTTTGAACAGGAAGCAGACAACTGAAGGCAGCATCACGAAGGCGTCCTGCACTCATTTAAATTGTGCAAAACAAAAACAAACAAACAAACAAAAAAAACGTAGGACATAAACAATATAAAAAGTTTCCAATAACTAAAAAAAAACCCAGACCTGAGATGTCAAGTACCTGAACAAAAGCAGACACTGCAGACCAGCATTACTCTGCCATGGCTCATCACTTGGTTTACACATCATGAAGGGGAATTCACTTGCAGAGCTTCTCTGACAGTCTGGCCTTCTTTAGCTGATCGGAACGTGCGTGGGTGGTGGCAAAACTTGATCTATCGGACCTCTTCTATTTCCGTGTGGGCGGAGAACATCTTGATCTACTGACCTATGACCAAGTCTAACCATTTCCTGTATGCGCTGGCGAAGCGGCTCTGTTCGGGGTTCCTGCAGCTACTCAGGATTCTAGAGATGAACGTGTGTTCGGAAAGGAGGGTTGGACAGGGTGGACCTCGCTTCAACCGTTTGCTGTCCTGTGTGTAGCCTCCGTGCTTACTGCCCTCTAGCGTACAGTCAACGTCCATGGTCTGGGGGCTCCTGTCTTCATTACTGGGGTCTGTAGAGTTATTGAGGAGTGTGTGAGCATGGCCTGGAGATAAAGGACCTTGTTCTTGACTCTGATTCCGCCAGTGGTGCCACAGGTAGAAAACATGCCGCCTGTTTGAGAGAAGAAACAAGCACTTTAGTCATATAGAGTTATAGAGGTTACCTGCTGTTTGAAGGCTTTCAGGGTAAACAAAATGCATGGTCTGAGAAAAGCCTTCACACTGTATATAGACTTCTACCATTTTAAAACCTGGTTACCTGCAAAAGTGAAAGAGAAAATTATATTTCAAGATTTCTTTCCGATTTTATTGAAAATGTACCACCTATTTCTAAATTCATAACCTGACCTACTTATGGATAAACAGCACTACTGTCAAAAATGTAAAGAATTATATACCAATCAGTTACATTTCAAAAAACCTCCTGCCAAAACGACATCAGAGAGCCTTTGGTGCCCCATGACCCTGTCGCTAGTTCAACCTGTTGTCCTTATGATCGGTTCTAACCACTACATACTGGGAACACCCCACAAGACCTGCTGTTTTGGAGATGCTATGACCCAGTCGTCTAGATATTACAATTTGGCCTTTCTTAGAGTTGCTCAGATTCGTACACTCATACCCATTTTTCCTGCTTGCAAGAACCGACTGTTCACTTCATGCCTTATATATACACACCACCACCTAACAGGTGCCACCGTGACGAGATAATCAACGTTATTTACGGCACTTTCAGTGGTTTTAACTATTACGGCCGAATGGTTTAAATTTACAATGGAAAGTCGGAAATTAAACACAAGCCCCATCACTGTATCTTCACTCAGCTGATCTTTGTTCATTGGTGGGTAATAATCTCAGATTAATTCAGTTCTGTTGAACAAATTTGTAATTAATGTCTGTATTAATGTCTTCTTCGATTATAATGATGACATGATGGAGCAGGACCAGTGCAGACATTTTGACAACCAGTATCTGATTACAAACTTTTAACTATTAGCCTTATGTCTATCTGGCTATGACATCTAACTAACATCATCATGACAGAAGTATTTTATAAGCAGTAGTGGTTTTAGAGTTCAGTCGGTTCCTTAAACACGACCTTCTTCTAAATAAAGTTATTTTCTCGCAGACATTAACTTCAACAACTGCCCAACGTAAGGGATTACTTGTTTTTTTTTTTAACAAGTAAGCATGTTGAAATAATTGGTGGTCATCACACATACACAAGAGACCTGGTATGCTGAGAGCAGTTTAAAAAAAAAGTGCTGGAGTCTCACATTAATAGCTTTAAATAAAGACAGCAGAAAGCCTGCAACCACAGTAGCAACAGGACTGTAAATAAGTGCAAATTGACAGCAGGAGCTGAAGAGGTATAAAACCTTTTTTTTCACCAAGCACCTGTTCTCTTCCCAAAGCCCCAGAGAGCATTAGAGAGAGAGAGCGAGAGAGAGAGAGAATGAATTCTCTTCAGTGACCTACGGATCTGCAGCACAGGATCATCCATCAAACTATAACACTGCACTATAAACACATCAGGCCAGTCTAGCAGAAGGCCAAGGACAACCTACTGGAGACAAAGTCACAGCGCTCAAGCAGACTCCAGCAGCACAGCATGCAGCTGGAAAACACATCCTATCTCATGGCCAATCCAGATGGAGGTTAATAAACAGAGGCAGCGAATGGAACTGTAGCTAATGTGCTATGCCGCATAATTGGTACAGATTTAGAAAATAAGATAAATCGTGTTAATAAGAACGTACAAACTGGAGACAGAGTCGGGGAGAAAAAAAAAAACCCAAAAAAACAGTGGCTTTGTTATGCTCTGTGAGCTGTAGATGAAAAGGTCACTGCGAATCAATACAAAGTTATTCTGACTGATCGCCTTTACCCAGTGATGAAACCTGTCTATCCTGATGAGACTGAGCTCCTCCAGGATGACCACAGGGAATGAGGGCTCAGTGAATTATTCACCAGGCGAGGACGTTATTTAAAAAAAAAAAAAAAATAAAAAAAAAAAAATAAAAAAAAAAATCATATACTATGGCCTTCACAGTCACCAGATCTTAACTCATCGATCACCTGTGGGAGATTTTGGAATGACATGTTAGACAGCGCTCTCGACCACAGACATTTCTCCTGTAATTTCTCTTTCCGGTCGGTATCTTGGCAGCGCATGTGATAAAACACTTACACTGAGTGAAGAGCGTTGTGCATTTAACTAGCTCTGATTTACAAAGAAACTGTTACAGTCTCATTAACCTCTGGGTTGTAATGACCATAAAATATTAATACATGAAAATAAATTATTAAAGTAACTTGAGGATAAGATACATGCTGGTTGCACATGTTCAGGATAAAAAGGATAAAAACAACCCCATTGTTAGCAGCAAATAAAATACTGCATTAAATAATAACAGTACTGATCAAATAAAATTATATTATTAATCACAACAAATTTCATTTCACAAATATTTTCTGAATTATTGAAATACATACACTGAAGTGCCAAAGAAAACTAATTTGTAGGTCCCCCACAGGGCATGGATTACAAAAGCTTGCGGAAATATTCTGCAGACAATGAACACCACACTTCCTGCAATTCTATTGTATTCTCAGGTGCAGGATTTCTGTGTTCCACAGCACATTGCATGACATCCCAGATGTGTTCACAAACACTGAGATCTGGTGATTTAGATGGCAATGGCAAAGCCCCAGCCTCACATGACTGTTCCTCTGGTCATAATTTGGCATCTCTCGATGCAAGTGTGGCGGCACATTGTCCTGTTGGAAGAGGCCAAACCAATCAGAATGAAGGACAGGACATGAACACAGTGTTCATCTGTCAGAAAAGTTCGTAGACATACCAGGGGTCCCATAGAATGCCAGCTGAATAAACCCTTTATGTCTTGTGGGATGTTCATAGTTTCCGGTGACCAATGCCTAGCAAAAGTGGCCAAGGAAGGACAACCGCTGAACCAGTGACAGGGTCATAAGCACCCTGTTGTTGATGTTTGTGGAGTGAAGGCTGGCCGGCCTAGACCGATCACACTGAAGTTCCACGGAAGGATCTGTTGCTCAAGTCTTTGTGCCAGATAGCACAGCACATCTTCAGGGGTTTTGTGGAGTCCATATACCTCAACTGGTTTTGGTAGGTATAATTAACTGATGCTAACTATTATGTACATGACTAATGTTAACCAAGTTTGAGACACACCAAGTTTACATTACTGTGCTTAAAAACAAGCAAGCAAAACAAAACTCACACACACACACACTTATCTTTTAAACTATTAAATCGAACTCAGAGAAGAGCACCAGGCAATAAAAGTTATTAGTGAAGTAGCTAAAGGTGGTAAGACTTTTTAGGGGTCTCCATTTAAGTTCAAAATTCCAGTCAATCACTCCAGATTTATATGATTATCGGCTCATCTGTCATTGAATATGAGAGTGGGTTTGGGTTTTCACACTACAGATTTGATGCAGACCCAAGTCCACTTAAGCTACTTTTGGTTTTGATAGCGTGCATGCAGTTTTCCGTACTCGGCTGCACACCAAGTGATCATCACAAGTCTTTCTGAAACCGAGGAAGGGGGGCCTGGAGTACGATTCACCTAACCTCCCATGTAGGTCGGATATCCCACACTGATCAGCATGGAAACGTTTCATCGTAGAATAAAGGCGATTGATTTGGCAGTGACCTTCCATCTGAAGCACAATACATCATACAGCATAACCAATCCAAAAGCAGGATGCAAACGCTACTGATGACGTGACCTGTTTGATGGTCATACAATCATAAGTGGTCAATAGAGGAAAGCTCTGTACACTAGAAAATTGGGTAGATGAAAATATAAAATGCCAGACTGAGAATACTTGGGTAATTGATCATTAAGCCAAGCTGCAAATTCATATAGCATTGCCACTTAACGCCAACAAAAAACATCACAGCTCGCAGGCACTCTCAGGCAGCGGGACGCATTTATGGTGAAAATGTTGAACACTATTTTGATGCTGATGCCATATTAATGATTCTATTTTGCCTCCCTAAGGCACTGGTAGATAAAAGCTGCACGTTCTTTATGTCTTGCTGAAGTAAACAGACCAGGTTTCATGAACAGAAAGGTGGAATGGTGGCATATTGGTTAGCGCTCTCGCCTCACAGCAAGACAACCTGGGTTCGATTTGTGGGGTGGAGTTTGCATGTTTCCTCTGGGTACTCCGGTTTCATCCCATAGTCCAAAGACATGCACGTTAAGTTGATTGGTCTCACTAAATTGCCCATAGGTGTGAGTGTGTGTTATTGACAAGAGATTTCACTCAGTAGTAATGGTAGCAGGGTACAGCCATGTTAAAATAAACAGGACCTACATAGAATGTATAAAAAGGTCAATAGGTACAGGAGCAGTAGTGTAAATGGTGTGCCATTGGCTCTCACCTGTGGCACCACAGGCTCTCATGGCCTGGGTATGACTCGATGAGGTCAGTGCAGAGCTCTATCTCATCATGGAAGAGCTGAGGGATGGCATCGGTGTGTGACTCCTCCGCTGAGCCTCCTCCGTTCGGCTGCTGGGCCTGACCCAGCTCGGCTAGCAGTGCCTTGAGCAGAAACTGGCGGTAGTGAAAGCCGCTGTGGTCGGACACGTGCACGGACACCCAATGTCGTGTGGAGGAGAGTTCATCATGAAGAATCTGCACAGGGAAAGCACAATTACCCTTTTAACACATAAAAATTCTGAGAAGGTGGGGGTTAAAAGGAAACCAAATCAGATCTTTAATGATCCAAATACACAAACATACAAAGTCAAGGTCGATATTACACTATTAAAGAGATAGCATCACAACTGCCTTCCATTTTAACCAATTAGCTTTAAAACACTGTAGACTTTGGCTGGATTATAGTTATGTGGCTCATTAAATGCTGCAAATTTTTTTTTTTGTGCTCAGGGGCTTTCTACGGTTTTATAATTTATGTACCCATTAAAAGCCCATACAGACACAAATGGTCAGTTAGTTCCAATAACTGACAGAAATATATTCTTGTAATATCATTATCATAATAAAAGACTTTGGAAAAATCACAGCATGTATCTACGACATTTGAACAATTATAAACTGTTATTATTGCAGAATCCTTCTCCAAAATGTTTATCTTTTCCTCCCTTTTTCTCGCTGTTGGTTTTATTTAATGTCTACACGCAGAATAGAATGCCAGCGGTGTCAATAGGGATGTCTCCACTGCCAACAAACCTAGTACTTCTGCTTACTAATTAGTTTACCTTAAACACCCCTGAAATATATTCAAACAGGAAGGAAGCTACTGAAGAAAAAAAAAAATTCAGATTTTGGCCTAGCTGTGACCTTGACCCTGTTTGGAGCAATTTCCAAACCTAATCAGTTCATTTGCTGGTTACAGTGATAATTTCATGACTCTTTCATGAGTAACCGTGCTAATGAGACTGACAGATGGACAGACGCATGGACAGATGGACAACCGGAATACATAATTCCCCCACTTCCTACTCACGGACACATAATAAAAATAATTCTCAGTGCAGGCCTGCTCTTCTGCTGTTTGTTAGCAGGTTTACATAGCGATATACTACTTATACATCATGCTGTGCATCATAGTAATGTTTATATATAAAATTTATTTGGAATACAGTGGAGTATCATTCCGTAGTAAATTTCTATTTTGATATCTTGAAATCGCACTTAGGAGTAAAAAAGAACCTTTAAGTCCAAAAACAATATTGATTTGATTTATATCGTGATTATATATCGATATCGACTGATATGAAAAAAATATTGTGAAATATTGTAAAGATTTCCCCAGTTCCAGACCACTTTAATGTAAAAAACAAAAAAAAACAAAAAACTAAAAAGGGCATTGACATAATTTTAATAAACTTCAGACAGTGCAAAGCAGCAAGACATGACATTAACATGACCAGACGAAATTAACCTTTCACATTTATAAAAATTAGAAGTACCACCATACGACCAAACCATTTCCGGTCCTCACAAGTGAACAAGTACAATTACAGCGTACACAGTGTTGGTCATAGTGCAGTACGATAACGGGAATCAGCATTAATTGTACAGCACACACACACTTGTGTTTGCACTATACCTTCAGATTGCCTTTGGCCATGTGCTGCAGGACCCAAATACGATGTGACCAAGCGTTGTAGTTGCTGGCATAACGACCCGCGGCGTCTGCACACACCTTCATCTCCTCATGCACGACTCTTTGTATCTGCTCGGTGTAGTCGCTCCTCTCGTCGGCTCCACACGGCTCCTTCTGTAGCCTCTGCAGAACCCATCGCCTGCCCCACACACCCACAACACACACAATAAATCACTACACTGTAAAGTGAAATGAAGTGACTGGCATACTGTGCTTGTGTTCAATTTGACTTTGGCATTTAATCAAGGCATGCAGACGAAAACACACTAAAGGGCAGTGAACACACTTGCCCAGAGTGGTGAGCAGCCCCTATCCACCAGAGGGAGGCAGTTGGAGGAGTTAAGTGCCTTCCTTAAAGCACGCTTGTCTGTACAGGGTACTGAACCAGCAACATTCTGGTCACAAGACTGGTTCCCTTACCTTGAGCCACGGCTCCATAGGTTCTGTTTTAAAACTTCTCAGCTATGCACCTCCCTGCCTATCTATCGACCGATCCAAACAAGTCAGATCACGGTAGCATGTGGACAAAACAAGGTCACCTCAGTAACTCTGTGTGTGTCATTTTAACACTGCTGGAACGCAGTACTTAGAATCATGGATAATGTACATGAAAATGGTTTTCTATATCTATGGGCTTGACAGGAGTGTAAATGCTGACAGACTACGCCATCTCTCAATTCCTTAAAAAAAATTAAATGAAATAGAAATTAAATAGAAATATTAATAAAGAACGAGCTTCATATCTATCAGTTAACTTTATTATAGCACAACTCAAACTGAAAACATGAAAGATTATATAGAATATTCTTCATTGAAAATTATACACCAAGGCTTATTTATCTTTTTTAAGCTTTATACTACATCGGTTTTCTAATCCTCAATGAAATATTAAACAGATGTGACCTACATTTCAGATTTTTCTTCATTTCGCAGATGTTTCGACCCAAAGCGCCTTGAAACCAAAGCAGAGTGCAAGTCAAGCACCGAGCTGAGCCGCCGAGAGTTAAGCTTCCTGCTCAAGGGCTTGACAGCGGCTCTCAGCCAGCTCCCACATTTATGATCGTGACCGTCCAATCACCTCTGAGCTACCACTGCCCTTAAATCCTTTAAAAACCCCTTAAACCTCAGGCAATAGATTTGAGCTTTCTGGTAAGGAACCAGAAAGTCAAGGTGATAGACCTCCCACCAACACTATAGAGCAGATGTGGGTTATGGAGTAAAAAATGAATTTTAATGACACTTTGAAAACTGCATGTCTGCAGTTACATCCCAGGATATGGGACAGAATAACATTTTAAAGCTTAATAATTTAACAGTCTGCACAGCTGTCCTGATTTAGGTGTACACAGGGAAAGTGTGGGGCTGAGGGACAGCTGCAGTTGCCGTTTTAACTGGGTCAGAAATTTATATAGGAAACTGACGCTGAATTAAAATTGTTATCTGGACAATGTTAAACTGTTATAAACGTAAATCTTGCAGCTGTGCCTGCATTACAGGTGAGGACGAAGAAGGAAAATAATTCTGACCTGTGTATCCATGTCTCTGGGCTTTTCGGATACTTGGTCAGTGCTAATTTGCCCAGGTAAAGGTCCTTTTCTGGATTCAGCACTCCACACTGAAGGAGCTCTTTCCTGCAAATGAACAAAAATTCACTGACACTTAAAACTGAGTGTTGACTAGAGCGCCATCTACTGGACAATTTGAAACAATCCCCCAAAATCCTAACGCTAATGGAGTTTGGGTGTCAAATCATCATCTGTTAAATGCAGCAGCACCTGAGGGACTTGTCTCGTCCGACTAGAGAACACATTTATATTTATATCACACAAGTGCAGTAGTTGGGGACTTAAATGCGGGTTTTATTTATGGATGTGTAATCACGTTCCATAAACAGCAGCTGGTGACAAAGCCGCCCGAAGCATCTGTCTTAAAACCTAGTGAGCTCTCTACATAGTCAGCATTGTACGTCATCCTAAGCATGGTCCCAAGACGTAGGCTGTCTCAAGTCTCAGATGACTCAAAATGCTGCCTATAGAGATGCCTTGATTCTGACCGAATATTGAGAACGCTCTGTGTTGCTGCCTTAGCTGCAATGGCAATCCCAGCATTTTTCCCTCACAATAATGCTGACGGTAGCAGAGCTTGATTTCAGTTAGAAGCCTGTCAAGGTAGGCAGCTGCCTAGGTAGAGAGTGAGCAGCAAGGTAACTGACTAGGTTTTGAGACAGACCCATAGTAAAAAAAATAAATAAAAAAAAATCGCTGCCAGTAGAGATCATTTGAGAAAAGAGAGCAGATTTGACAATAAATAGATAAATAGACAGATTGAAAGATAGACAGACGTTTTACATTTATGGTTAATGGTGAAAGATTCAGTACCTGACATTCCAGGCAGTGGTAAAGTCTGGGTTTAATAGCAGTACTGTGCATGTGATGTCGACCAGCGCTAAATGGAAAGACACAGCTTCAGTTAGATCCTCATTGTCATGTCCTGGTATGCCCTAGGAAATATTCAAATAAGACATGGCCTTACCCTCGCGGTCTAGCCACTGCTTGCGCTGTCGAAAGAGAAGCAGCTTGTTGTGAACATAGGGCAGTAGGAACTTCACGCACCAGCTTTCCACCCCGAGCTTATTCTCCACTAAGACGATGGGGCTCCTGTTGTACCTAGCTTCCGGACATGGAATGAGTCCGATCTCATCTCTACAATCAAAATAAAACAAAGAGTTTCAACAAACATGGACAGAAGTCATGGAGGTGCCTTGACCTACACAGTATTTTTTTCTCTGTTTTGCACAAACCCTGGGGTTTTCCCTTCTGGTGTGGTTGATTTAGGTTCGCAACGCAACGTGAAACAAAAGTCTTAGCAAGGTGGCCTCAGTCCAGGTCCAGGTGAATTTAGCTTGGTTCATTTTTAAGGAGGTAGAATGAAAAATATAAAAACTGCACTCTGGTTATAGTAAACCGTTTAATCAGCACTTTCCGTAATAGTTCTCTGTCTCCCCTCTCACTGCTGTGCAGGCTTGAACGTGTTACGTCAGTTAATTTGTGACTGCAGTGAAAGAAAAAATAGCTTCCCCACTTGTGATTTGCACGAAAGAAGAGCAGCGTGCAGTGAAAAAC
Source organism: Duopalatinus emarginatus (assembly GCA_028565595.1). NCBI lineage: Eukaryota > Metazoa > Chordata > Actinopteri > Siluriformes > Pimelodidae > Duopalatinus > Duopalatinus emarginatus. Next base: position 10,945,337 of record JAOVVF010000028.1, on the reverse strand, counting down.
GTTCAACAACCAACAATACTTGTTATAGGGAGATGCTCACTGAGAGCTGAAGCCTAAAATTCAAACAAAACACAGACGACTGCTGTATGGGGTGTTGTGTTGTTACATTCACATCCACACACCTCTGTTCATACTGTCAACACTCATCAGACTATTACCCGTTTTATTCCCCTGAAAGAAACCCTAAGAGGACGCAGATTCACATCTGGTGAAGAGGTGAAGGCAGAGATGCATTAGTAGCTCAGGAAATGTGGAAGCTTGTTGACAGATGGACAAAGTGTATTAAAAAGCAGTGTGATTATGTATTTGTCTTTTCTGAAAGTTGATTTAAAGTATTTCTTCAGCTAAAATGCAGATCATTTCTGACACACCCTCATATTTCTTGGCATCATTACCTATTTATAAATTTAGTGACAGTTTTGTCTTTTCAACACAATCTTAACAAAGATTTAGAATAAGTGAAAAAGTTTCATGAATGTGTCTTTTTTTAAGCATGGTTTTCAGGCATGAGACCCGTACTAAAAGCTCCTATATAAACCGCAAACACAGGGCTGCTTTATTCACACTGGAAACATTTCCTGGAACATGGTTAAGGAAGCTCGACCACAGGTTACATTAAGCCTGTCAGTCTGGACACAGAGCTCTGATATGAGATCGATGTTGTTTTGAAGATGGAAAACACAGCACTGACACATCCCTGCTTCTTTATGACATGACCCAGATCATATCCGACTAACAGCTGGAGCTCCTCTGGCACAGTTACAACCTTAGGGAGAGGCTAATGAGGACTTGGGTCACTGAGTGAATCATGAATTTGGGTTGCGTTAAAAAAACAAGAACGATAGTTTAGGTAGTAGGTTAGCTTTATATTTCGATTCGACTTTACTGTCATTGTCCATTGCAATTAACATCTAACCAGAAGTCAATCAGTCATGTTCTTAACATTTTAGTCCATCAGGGTCACAGTTTGTCGAGAGTCCACCAGGAATCTGGGTCATATCATAAAGAAGCATTTGAGTTACATTTGAGTTGAACTGTCAGTTTGGTGTCTGTTCAAGCTAAGCAAGGTGTTTCTAACTATTTGAATGAAATGAAATACAGTTAGCACCTAACCAGAAGTCGTTTTCAATCTATCAGAAGTTACCCCCCTGAGCCCCATTCACTCACACCTAGGGGCAATTTAGCATATCCAATCCACTCTGTGTGGTTTTTCTAGAGGTGGGAAGAATACAGGAAAAAAAGGCAAATCTCCAATATGTGATCCATGTTGTATTGGAGATGATAATCTCAGGATCCCCACTTCTTTATGATATGACCCAGATCAAATTTGACTATCAGCTAGAGCTCCTCTGGCACAGTTACAACCTTGGGGAGAGACTAATGAGGACTTGGGTCATTGGGCATCATGAATTTGAGTTACCTGAAAAAAAACATTATTAGTAGTTAATAATTGTTAGCTTAGATTTATATTTTATTGTAATTTGCTTTTCATATTCATAAGGTCATATCAATACTAAAGATGCATTTTAGTCACATGACAGTCTTGGTGATGCACAACAGCTGTGAGGGACATCAAGAAAAAGACATTTGAGTTACATTTGAGTTGAACTGTCAGTCTGGAGTCTGTACAAAGCTGTTAAAGGAAAGCAAGGTGTTTCTAACTACCTGAGTTAAAGGACACGGGCTATCTTGTCTCCAGCTGAACCTCTACCTTGTGGTCAGCACGGCTAAAAAAGTCCTCAATCCACCTGTCCACCAAACAGCTCCAGGCAACTAGCCTAGCTAGCTCAGAGAGAAGTAGTTCAGCACGCGCCAGCACGTGCACACACGAGGCTATACAATCATGGACAAAAACGGCAAAGAAGAGACGAAACCATGAGATACATACATGCCCGGGTTTCTCTTAAAAGCGTTCGTGATGTCTTTGACAACTCTCTGGACCAAGACATCCACCTCCTCTTCCGACTCGGCCATTTTTCACACACAGCGCGAGTGACTCAACCTCATCCGGGACACCGAGCGGCGTCCGCGCATGCGCAGACTCTCGGTTGACTCTCGGTTGACTTGGCAACAAGGTGGCGCCTTGGTTATGAGGACCAGTAGGTCACTGTTTATATCTGCTGTAATATCTTAATATTTCTGTATCTTTAAGTAAGTTAGGTATGCATTACTCCAAGAAAACACTCCAGTCAGACTGGTGAGTATTATTCAAATCAGTTCTTTTCAGTATAAATAATAAAAAACAAACATTTCCTCTGTTTTAAAGGCACAAACACAGGGAGGCAGAACCAAAAGACCATGACATCTCTGTATACCAGGATGAAGCAAGAAGATTACACAAGTCAGCTTACACACACTTTGGCACACACTTGGATGCAGTAAGTGCTGACCGGACTGAGATCATACTCTCGTGGTTTATTGTAAAAATTAAAAATGACAGAAGGTTATGTACATGTGATGGGACCAGAGACAAAGTCAGAAATAAAGCATACCCATATATACAAATATATGATTCGAGAGTATCAGTGTATTAATGCTATTTGAGGACATTATTATATCAGTGGTATATTTATACACTGCACTGACATTGCAGGGGAGATTTGGAAATAACTTAGATGGGGAAAAACAGAGAATAAATTTATAAATATATGGCAGAACGTAGACAAGGGTAATCAGATGGTGATAAGTTACAAAGATGATGTGGAAATTAATAATAATAATAATAATAATAATAATAATAATAATAATAATAATAATACATTTTATTTATACAGTGCTTTTACAGACACTCAAAGACGCTTAATAGCTAAAATTCGGCCCACCCAACCTAAGGAATAGTGTAGAAGAAAAACCCAGGATGTCCGCCTCAGTTGCTTCCTGAGACAACTCGGTTTACTATGTTGTATATGAACAGCCAATAAATCATTGGGAACATTTTTCTGCTACTTGAGGTTTTTTGTCTTCAGTTGGTTGAGTGTTATTTGGCATGGTGATTTTTTCACAAAAAAAACCTCATGTGTCCAGATTATTCCCAGTGATTTCTTGTAAACATGTCACACCTATTCTCTTTATTTTTCTGCTAAAAATTAAGATTTCTTTTTTAGGCATTTCCTGGAACGTGGAGCACTTGGGGGTCCCTAAATGGGAGGCCCTAGTCACATGATTACGCATTACTGAACTACAGAGGGATACACAGAACAGTCACATAAGAAATCAGTTTAGATAGATAGATAGATAGATAGATAGATAGATAGATAGATAGATTCAACTTTATTGTCATTGCTCGGTACAAGTAC
>JAOVVF010000028.1:10922092-10937156 GCA_028565595.1 Duopalatinus emarginatus | reverse complement strand
TATTATTATTATTATTATTATTATTATTATTATTATTATTATTATTATTATTATTATTATTATTATTATTATGCTTTAACACACATTTTTGTTTTCTCCAGAGACAAAGAAACATCAGTCACAGCTGGTAAATCCATCATATCCTACAGCTATCCACCATGCTGTAGTGAAAAGTAAGTCAAGGAATTTTATGCAGTACTTCACTCTATTGTTTCACTGGCTTCTTGTTTATGTTAAAATGCTATTTGTTTTACCAGCGCATGAGTTGCTGGCGAGAAGCCTGTTTTGATCTTTGATGCCCAGTAGAGGGAAATAGTGACCTTGTTATTCTTTACAATAGTAATATTGTATCTGTTCATGATGCATATATGTAATTAAAATTATACAGGATGATTTATAACTACTATATATGTGACGTAAGTCATTTATTAGTAAATATAAGCTGATATAAAGCTTATTTCCTCCTGATTTTTCACAAAGCACAATTATGTTTTTTTCACTTATGAGACATTTGTGCCTGGTGAACCCCTTCTGAGCTCCAGTATCTAGTATAATCAGCATGAAATAGTCAGCAAAAAGATCAATATTAACCAGAGACATTTTGATAAATAAAAATTCCAGCATGGATATTGTTTGGAAAGGCTTACGAGTTTAGTAGAGGGTTTTTAATCTCATTTTAGTTGCCAGACTGAATAGTAATGGACTCGCTTTTATAAAACGAAATAACATTACAGATTGTTGTACTGGATCATAATCTAATGCCACCATATACATCTTATTTCAGTAAGTTAATTACTACGTATGCGCTGGATTATGTTCCACCTCGGATAACCATCAAGCAGGAAGTAAGTATAATATCAGTAATATTAGTGTGTAAGATTATTTTGTTACGAGGTTAATTTGATTCCGAGATGAGATCAAACACCAGGATAATACAGTTTACAGTAATAACTTTTTTGGTAAACCTGGATTATACCACTAACACTTATTATACAAAAATATTTATTATTTCCAGCTGCTTAATACCAAAGACTCTCTATATTATCCTGAGTGGTTTTATTGTTTCATTATTGCTATTTTGACAATGGCCAAATTCTCAGTTCTGATTGATTGATAAGAAGGTGTTAATGAATTTATAGTAGTTCTGGTTGCATGATTATATGAATGCGTTTGTTCTTATATGTTATTTCTACATTCAAAACGCATACAGTAATGAATGCTCTGCAATAATCTGAGGTTAATAATACTGAGATTATTATACACCAGCAAACCTTCTGTAAGGTGGCTTATTTGACATTTAAGGAAGGAGTCTCCAGTGCCAGCTCTTTGTAACACACAGTAGGTTTTCCGCCACAAATAAGTGTTTTCTCCTTAACATAAGCTGTGTTTGTGTTTTGTCTTATTAAGTTTGAGAGAGAATGAAAGAGCAGATGTTTATTCAACTGTTTGTTCAGCTGCCATGATACAGTATTAGTGATAATAGGAACTTAAGAGTTTTGCAGAAGTTCCATAGCATTAAATATAACTACTATGATGTGAATAATAATAGCACATAGTAGCATTATGTCCTAAACAGGAATATTATCATAGAAACCCCATAGTACCCAAACACTTCATATTTAAACTGCTTTTTAAGTTAAGTTAACAGTTCTCCGTCATGATATACAGTAATATACAGATAACGGCTCTAATTTCAAAGAGTGTGGAAAAGGTAGCACATGTGAACAAAAAGCACCAGAATATACCCAGTCTACAGGTCTACACTAACTTGCACTATTATCTGTATGTGTGAATCCAAATGAGAATCATGTATTTTCATTTTTTTTCTGTAGTGAAGATCTGAAAAACAAGGGCTGAATTTGGTTAATAAACATTTTAAATAATATATGATAATAAATACTTTAATATACTGTATAATGCACTTTTCAGACTTAACATTGTAACATGAAAGCAATGTTTTTTTTTAGTTTTATTAAGTATAAAGTTTGCTGACGTGAGCAAGCAAAATGTTAACGCTCTGGTGAGTTTACTCTGAGCTGCAGTTACTACAGCTTAATGCATTAACTGGAGAATTCATAGAAAAGGCATAAACGTGGTGACTCAGTGAGTGGCCTTATGTGTGTTTCACGTAAAACAGGATTTGTTCTTTTCAGGAAAACATGGACTGGAGGTGCAGTTAGGTGGACATTAGGTTGAAAAACCCAGGATAATTCCTTTATAATAACTAAATCACTCATGCTAACTATAATTTATTAGTGTTTTCCTTCTTTCAGTTGCTGATTAATGACTGTTTTATGTCCAAAGATGCAAGCCAAGGAACTGGTGGACAGAAAGCTGGATTTCAGAAGACGCCAGTCTCAGTTCACTGATGTCGCAGATCATCGGCGGTGTGGCCGGAATACCTGGCAAGACTTTGATGATGCACAGGCTGTAGTCCGGGGAGTGGCAAAATCCCTGTATAGACAAATAAATCTTCCATGCCCATAAGCATAATCTTCATTCTCATACCTTCTCTTACTTATCTTGGATTCGATTTAGTAAAGTATGTTTTTCTTATTATCATTCATATCTTTCTAATGCCCAAATATTCTCCAAATATGGAATATATAGATTAGTCATCTAATTTCTCATGCGCAAATATCCCCAAATTATGGAATATATAGATTAGTCATTTACACCACCCACCAGGTTCCATCACACATACACACATAACACTGTAAAGTCCAGGTCAGTGCTGTAATTTGCTTTCCTTTCCAATGGGAACTACATACTGGTTAAATAAATCTGTTCCTTCACCGCTATACCTGCTCCTTCCATTATCTGTTCAAGTTGAACATCATTCAACAAGGGTTGATTTATTCCATGGATACAAATTACTGGCTTCACTCTATATTTCCACTGAGATTTGCTCTCCCCCCCACACCCCCACCCCGAAAAAAACTGCACAGTCTGCATACATATCCTGACCAGCAGATGTATGGTTTAAATTAGAAATCCTTTTCCTGCATCATCTTCTTTAGTCTGAACAGTTGTTACCATGGCTGACTTGTTGTTCATCTCCAAGTACCAGTGCCATCGTGTTGCTTTGCCTGGTTATTGGTTTTCTTTTTTAAGAGAAGGGCTCATACTTTTATAGAGGAAGCAACCACAGATGCCTGGCTGTCTGTTACTCACCCACATAAAGAATGTGCTTTTGGAAAGGAATAGCTCTTTAAATTTAGAGGCTTCAGGTTGGTCCTTATCAATTAAAAACAAGTAAACTGGAATCTTAATAAATCTGTTGCTCAGTTTGTTTCTTAATAAATCTGTTTTTGTATTTTATTTCATTTTATTTTGGGGTTTACCAGGACTGTTGATGTTTGATTTTACAGGTTTTATTTCAGGGTAGGGTGTAATGGTGTAAAATAGATATTTAGTCCATTTAGTTGGTCCATTAAGTCATCTGAAAGAGTCAATTCTAATACAAGTAATACAACTTTTAGCACTTTTTAGTGCTTTTTAATAGCTGGAATAGTTCTGGAGCAGTATACCCTAGTTCACTTGGTCACATATTTATGTGTTTTTCTTTTTATCCTTCCTAGGATTCACGTATCTCAAACATTTCCTTCTTTGATTCAATCCTAATGTGTTTATATGAATCACTTAGAGTCTCTTCCTGCCAGAAATTGCTTCAATGTCAGGGTAGTCGTCCACTGAGAGGTGAACTCTACTAAAAAAAATTGCACATTTGTTAGTGATTTTACATATAAGATACCACGTTAAAGCAAATGGCTGTTCCACATGAGTAGCTGGAGTATGTGAATCAAGTTAAACACCTAAACCGTTCTCTGAGTTCAATTCAAACACCAAGCTGTGGCAGTGAAGCTAAATATTGCAGCCAATTGCGAGCACTTAGAGCAGAGACCATGGTTTGGTAGGAGAGCAGACTGGAAACATTTGGAAAGGGCAGTCAGGAACGCATGGGTGCTATTGTTAGTGTTGGATCCTTGGATCACAGCTCAGAAAGTCACGTGATGTCCCCTTAAGGAGGCTATTTCAGCTCTCCAGAGAGCAATAAACACTCATAAAAAAAGCTCATAATTATTTGGATTCCCGCACAAGGATGTACATCGAGTTCATTGTGCTTTTTATGTACAAGTAATTGTTGGTACAAGTATACCTGGTACAAATACAAATATTGCTGGTTGTTTCTCAGCTGTTAAATTGTCAGGTGGAAGTGAAGACATGTCGTTTGAAAGAAGGGATATATTTAATGACTGGAAAAAGTGAAGTAGAACAAGCCTGGACAGTTGTTCCTGACATAAATAAGACATGTAATGACATCCTTTGGGATTTTTTTGGGTGATGATGTCATGGTTTTGAATTTCAGAACAAGTGGTGTCTTGTTAAATATGTTTTCAATAGCGTGTAGCAGCTTTGTCGCACAAACCCATGACAGAAGGCAACACATCAATCAAATCAAGATCATTTTTATTGTATTTGTTCAATCCAAACAATATACGTTTGAACTTTATACATGACAAGCAAATTATACGACATGTGAAGACTCTAGACTAATTATAAACTAAATATAAAGACTAAAATTAAAATGAGTGCAGGACAATATTTATTATGATGCTTAATAATACATAGATCTAAGAGACACCATGTAAAGACAAAATAAATGCAGTACATAATATGTTACTGGGCAACACACTGCTTCAAGTAAAGGACCTGGTATTAACACTGTTCTGGGACAGCATTGCCCTGAACAGCTTGACAGGCTGAGAGCAGTCAGTCATTTCATATCTGTAATGTCTAATAATGTGCATCTCTAACATGTGTCAGATTAACAGAAACACAGTCTGGTATAATGGATTACTATTCAATACAATGCTCTCACTCACTTGTTCAGTTTTAGTAACCTGGAGCCAATCTCAGCAACACTGGCCGCAAGGCCGTTCCGTTACACGATACGAAGCACTCCTATTCATACACTTGTAGACTGTAATTTAATGTGCATCCTTTGGAAAGCCCGCATGAACGTGAGGAGCACATGCCAAACCTCACACAGATACTAACTCAGAGCTCAGGATTGAACCCAGGACCTTGGAGCTGTGACGCAACAAGACTTCCAACTGTAGCACTTTACAGTTAAATAAAAATCTTAAGGCTGTATTCAGAGTGAAGGTAAATGTGCAGAATGAGTATTCAATTCCCAAATTGTGCACTGATTTTCAGACATCATTCGACTGCACGATTCAGGAAATTCAGTTTTACGCTTGGGTTGAAGTTTACCCAAAAGAGGGTGGACTTAGTTACACATGATCCAAGTTTTGACTTTGGATTTATACATGCAGTAGATCTTTTCTTCAAATATGTACAAATAACCTAGAATATACTATATATACACTCAAGTGTCAGATAAACTCATAAAGATGAGCCTGTGCAAAAATTAGCTGGCATTCCATGGGACCCTTAGTACATCTTCTACCAGCTCTGACAGGTGAACGTTATTTGTACTGCATAACTTATATGTCCTGCTTTTGTTTTGATGTCTTTGGTTTCTTCCAACAGGACAAACTTCCACCACACACATCTCAGGATGCCAAATTATGCTTAGAGGAACACTCATGTGATTTTGGGGTTTTGCCATTCGCACCTAAGTCACTATGCCACGGGATGCCATGCAACAGTTGTGGAACTGAGAAATTTTTCACCTCGGAATACAATACAAGAGAGTTGTATGGTGTTTATTGTATATAGAATATTTCCGCAAGCTTGTGGAATCCATGCCACGATCAGGGTTTGATTCCTGGCCCTGTGTGGAATTTGATTGTTTTCCCTGTAATTGAGTGGGTTTCCTCTGGGTTTTCCTGGTTTCCTCCTACAGTCTAAAGACATGCATGTTAGATTGATTGGTCAGTCTAAATTGCCCATAGCTGTGAGTGTGTGTGTGTGTGTGTGAGTGTGTGTTGTCCATGCTGCCTTCACCAATGATGCTGGGATTGGCTCCATCCCTCATGTGCCCGACTGACGGGTTAAAGCGGATAAGAAGAAGAAAAACAGTTTTTCCGGTACTTCAGTGAACACATAGGTAATTTGTAGAATTATGGTTAATTTGCTGAATCTGAATAACCAAAAAATTGATTTAAGTATCTGCGAAACCCGAATCTGAATACACACCAATTTCGCTTGTAAATATTGGCAAAACTCCTTCACCTAATTCTCCAAGTCTGAAAACTCCTAGGCATAGAGATGATAGACTGAATATACATCAAACACTTTTAGAAACCTAACATGCACCTTATCTCATTTAGCTACTCTAATATTTACACAAGGTAGAATATGAGATTTACTGTTCCAGTCCTGTTTAAGTTTGCAGTACAATCCAGTGAGTGTGTTGAGCTGTATCGGCACAAGGCCCAGAGACACTACAGCTTAGAAAGAAATACTAGAAAGATTAAATTTACTTTTTTCCTTATGATCTTAGTATTTTGCTCATATTTTACAAAACTAGGTCAAATCGTGTTTTTTTTAGAAATGACATCCCTTTGTAGTCATAGTAACTAGATAGCAGGGATGAGAGGAGATAATAAGAGCCAGCTGTAGTCCATAAAGCTGACTATCAGAGAGCTGTCTAAGCCTTACGCCCTGCTCTCATGTGCTTCAGCGTCTCAGCAGGCAGTTGCTGTTTTAGCCAATATCCCGAGCTGAATCTGGCTTCGGAGGTTATCTGTGCATGCATTGTTTTGAGCAAATGTGTTGCTCAGTGACTCATTGAAAATAAATGTCTCTATCAGTTACTTACTGCTTGAGCTTTTACAATTGTTTACAGGTTACAGATGGCATTCATGCACATTTTATTCTGTGTATTCTAAAGCATTATAGAAGGGTATATATCTCAGTTGCAGAAATGTATATTAACAATGATTTGTGAGAACTTATTTCACATGACATTTCACGAAAGACATTCAGAACAAGGGTGGCAGTGTGTGTGCTTTGCAGTGCTTGGGATCTGGGGTTGTGGGTCTCGCTCTGTCTCGCTCTCTCTGTGAGGGGTTTGGTGTGTTCTCTGGGTGTCCATGTGAGTTTTTGCCGGGTACTCTGGTTTCTTTCTTCCTCCCAAAAAAATCACACAATAGGCGAATTTGATATGCTTAATAGGCAGTAGGGGTAAGTGAATGGGTGTGTGTGTGTATGTGGTACCCTGTGGTGTATGGGTGCCCTGTCTAGGGGGTGTTCCTGCCTTGTGTTCAGTGATTTTGGATGGACTCTGGACAAACCGCTATCCTGACGGACTAAGCGGATAAGAAAATGACCTAAAACTGTCAGCTACATATAGTTTTGTTTTGCATTTTCTGTCAAGCATCAGGTATTAAGTTTGATCATACCTACTGTCTCTCCCCAGTATGTGTCCCCCCCTCACTTGGTTTCTGTCCTTAATCATGTTGATATAGTTTACCTGTTTCCGATTACCCCATGTGTCTCTGTTTGTATGTAAGCACCATTCTGTTCAGTATTTAGCTGTGTATTAGGAAGTATTAGGAAGCCACTGCATTCTACTACCGAGCTGTTTTTTGTTTGTTGTGATCATCTGACCTTCTGGTCTGTTTTTAATTTGGTTGTGGTTTTTGATTCTTGCTTCTCTGTTGTTTGCTGATTGTCTGACCCTTGCCTGTTTACTGACTCTGTCTCTGATACCATGTTTTGGACATGACTGATTATTTCTGCCATTAAACAAGGTCTCTGTGCCTGGGTACCTCACATTAAACCATGACACTGCATGCTTTTTTTATAAAAAATAATCAACAACCATGTGGTGTGAGGAGATGTGTCTCAAACTGGAGTTACTAAGTGGAAGTATCCATGGTCCTCCACTGGGGCATCCTGGAGTGCTTTATTCCTCTTATTCCTCATATGACAGCAAGCAGTAGGTACTTTTTTAAGTTAGTTTTTTGTTATCACCATATGACCAAAAGGGTTGTAGACACCAGACCTTTACTCTCATATGTGCTTTTTTAACCTCTGACTTTTATTGTTATAATAAGATCCACGTCTCTGGATGGCTTTCCACTAGATTTTGAAGTGTGGCTGTGGGGATTTGTGCTTTTATTTAGCCCCCAAAAAATTTGTGCACTGATGTTGGGTACGGATTCACAGATTTTATCCCAAAAGTATTTGGTGGGGTTGAACTCAGGGTTTTGCCCTTGACAAATCACGTGGTCATGGAGTATTGTCAGGCTGAAACACTTTTGTACCTTTTATTTCCAGTGAAAAGGAAGTGTAATGTTACAACAAACAAAGACATTTTATAGAAGTGTGTGCTTACAACTTTGTGGCAACAGATTTGAGAAGAACCACATGTGTGATGGTTGGGTGTTGACATAATTTTATATATTGTAGCAGGTCTAAACAATTTCTTCCCAATAATCTGGAAAACAGAAACTTCTCTAAGCTTATTCACCATAGACATGTCTGTGAATAAGCTGCTAATATAAAACAAATATGACTGCATTAACCCAAAGCTGTAATTTGAATTATTGTCAGATTCATGCTATAGTACAATCTTAATTAATTAATCAACACATTCGGACCAATCAGTTTCCAGATTTTAAGGAAACCAGTTTTAATGTCCCACTTTCACTTTCAGGTCAGAAAGAAGAAATGTCTTCATATCTTCAGATCATGTGTCCTTGCAACTTTGTCTGGATAGCACAGGATTTACCTTCCACTAATCCCTTCATTTTTATTTTTGGGGCTCCAACCTAAACACATCCTAACTTTAGAACTGATCTCTGTAGTGATGAAGGGAGAGGGCTTCCTGACCGAAGGGAAAATTTACAGAAGACTATCCAAACATAGCCTTGCGTGGCAAAGATTGAGTAGGGGAGGCAGAAAGTGTGTGTGTGTGTGTGTGTGTGTGTGTGTGTGTGTGTGTCTGTGTGTGTGTGCGAGAGAGAGAGATAGAGAGAGAGTTTGTAAAAAAGGCAGACTGTTCAAAATGCCTCTTTAGATGTTTTAATCTGAATACACAGCACTATTTATAACACAATTACAAGTGTGTACCCCATGTTAATATGTATCAGAGAGATCCTTCGACCTATTATACAGGTTTTTAAAAATATAACACATACTATAATTTAACTTTACGTCTGCTTTAAAATGATCTTTATACACTGAAGTGCCTGAAAAACACCTGGCACACCAGTCTAATTATTAGTCGGTCCCCTATGGGGCATGGACTACATGGGTGTTAAGGGGTTGTATTTAAGCTGTTGGATTTCTGTGATCCACAGCCCATTGCATGGCATCCCAGATGTGTTTAATACTGTTAAGATCTGGTAACTTGGATGAGAATGGCAAAACCGCAAACTTAGATAAGTGTTCCTCTAACTATAATTTGGCACACATAGCATTCACCTATTAGAGATGTTTGTTGACATACCTGCGGTCCCATGAAATCTCAGCTAAACAAACCCCATACCATTATGGAACCACCACCAACCTATGTGTTTTGCATAGGCTCATATATTTTTTCTGCCAGCTCAGTGTATAGGCTAAATAAAAGCCTGGAAAAGGGTTCTAGATTGAACATTGCTTTATTTATTTATATAAAATAATTGGAAATATGGTTTTCAGCAATGTGGTTTGCATAAATTATACCGCTTTTCAGACACAGACCTAGATTTTCAGAGTAGATGGGTTCTGGGATGTGGTGAAACCAGACGTCTTACCCTTGACCTTAGGAATATTTACATCTGCACACCATCAGCCACACCAATTCATCACACACACACACACACACGCACACACACACCCTAAATATATCTATCTAAAGCAGATGTTTTCATTCATCCATAAAAACAGAATTGCAAAACTACATCACCTGAGGCATTTTAATCAGAACCGTCTCATATATCACAATATTCCCTTTTCATGGGAAATGCATTTCATTTCTTTATTTATTTGGTTTTAACCTTTAAAAATGTATTGAAGCCTTTTTTTGACAATAAATACAAGGCATACTGTATACTGTAATGTAAGCGTATCACAGTGGGTCTGTATTAATGCAGACTGTAATTAACATGCCAAACACCGCTGAGAGGGTTAAGTGCAGCTAGTAGGCCTTGAATTTATAACCTAGTAGTTACAATCTGATAGGAAGCACGCCTCTAGAGCTTTTTATTTTTGTATATTTTTAAAAAATCCAAAAGATTTCAAAGAAGACTTTCTAAAAAAAGCGTGTCTCAAATATAAGTTTTATAATGACCATTCTTTTTAGATGTTATGGTTATCATTAATTTATCCACCTTTAGTAACCTCTTTACCCTGCAGTAGTTCCAGAGTCTATCCTGGAAAAACTGAGCCTGAGGAGGGAATGCAGTCTGGATGAGTCAGCAGTCAATTGCAGGACATCATGCAAACACACACACAGTCATAAAAATTTAGCTTAGCCAATCTATCTATCAGCATGTCTACAAGGAATTGGAGGAAGAGAATCTGGAGGAAGCTTTAACTTTACAAGGTTTATGTGCATCCAATAAGACATACTGTAGTATTAATCTAGTGTTATATAACTGAGACAGAGTCATAATGCCATACTGCAATAATTTTGCTGTTTTTTATTTTTTATTATGATTTGGATGAAAACAGAAAAGGGGTTTTGCTGAAGCATTGACCAAAAGGGATCTAAATCACATGTATTGTAATTCCAACAAACTAGATAAGTCAACTCAGCATTCAGCAGCTGGTTAGAAGACCTTGTTGTTATGGGAAGATGTTTAACTCAACCTCCAACACCAGGTGTGCATATTAGTATAGCAACTCATATGTCTTTTTTTTCCAGTCTGGTTTTCCAGTAGACTCAGCTTTTGGTTCCCAGAATTGCAGAGAAGGCTGGCAGCTCTGAAAAGTGTAGGTGACTCTGTAAAATTCAACCATCTCTTACATTCATTCTGAACTTTTTAAAGTATTCAAGGGTGAAGAGCTCACACAGAGAGGCATATTTTTCTGCTCAAGAGGTCCTTAATGAATAGAAATAAAGCTGTGCGGTAGGTGCAAGCGACTTTGGAAAATTTCATCATAATTTAGATCTGTTCTTGTCTGCAATTAAAAATAAAAAGCTTGAGCAAGTTATGATCTAACATACAGGGGATGTTATTAGACGAAGTTCTGCTGAGGCCCCCAGGGGAGCTGAGAAAATCCTGGAGCCATAAGATTCACACAGCCACACAGTTTGTTTAAAATCTGCCTTAACTGGGCCTGTAGATAAGTTTACATTCTATATGAGAATGGCCAAGCACACTCATGAGAGTCTGTTAATGATAATGCCTTGCTTTTCAGCCTGTGAGCAAACACGGACAGAGAAAGAATGCATGTTTTTTTTATTTTGTATGTTCATGCATTTGAGTCGAGCATGCTGGTTTATACTCAAGTCAGACTAAATCATATGTACACTGAAACAAGACGACATAATGTTGCTTTGTCTGCCACTGGATCACTTCATGAGGCCACTTAAGGCATAGCTGTGCTGGGATTCTTCCCCGCCAGCTTAATGCCAGTTTCAGCATACAGAACCCTGTAAAAGCTGAACGCTATGATTTGTTCCATGACCTCATTCAAAGCTGTTGCTGGCATTTGAAGAAACAACAAAGGTAGCAGCTAATGCTTCAAGCCTTTTGGATCTCATGCTATGTCATACAGAGAAACAGAGAACATGGTGTGCAAAAGAGAGTCATTTTTCAAGATGGTCTTTGACATGATAATCTGCATTAATTCTTCAGAGATTGATTGAATATCATTAGTTCTGGCTAAATATTTAGTGTTTTTGGGACCTCTTTCTAGTATCTTGCACTGACATACAATACTTCCAACAGTATCACAGTAATTAAATAATTTATAATGTATCAAGTGAATCTATTTATAACAAAATTATATTACCTTGGTGTATATCTAGATATACTCTGATGAGTTGCACCTGTTCATGTTTTGCAACCATTCTGCTGGGTTTGGCCCAACAGGACAATGCACCAACACATACATCTAAAGATGCCAAATTATGGTTAGAGGAACACTCACCTAAGTTTGGGGTTTTGGCATTTGCACCTAAGTCACCAGATTTCAACGTTATTAAACACATCTAGGATGCCATGCAACACGCTGTGGAACGCAGAAATCTCACACCACAGAATACAACGGAATTGTGGACCATTCTGCAGGAAGTATGGTGTTCATTGCCTACAGAATATTTCTGCAAGCTCAGGAGTCTATGCCCCATGGAGGACCTACCAAGTATTAGACTGGTTAGACAGTTTTTATGTCACTTGTATAACAAAATAATAAGATACCCCAAACTGTACATAAGTGAGGCTAAACATGTAGGTTTCTTGATTTAAATATAATTGTGCACCATTAGTTTAAAAGTGAAAAACAAAAAAAACCCCTGCCAATTCTATTTATATCAAATATAGAATAATACAGGGCCTAAATTATAACATTGAGGGTCTATAATAATAAAATCAGAATTTAAGAAGTACAACACCTGCTGGTGGTTTGAAAAATAGGGGAAGCACTGGTATCCATTGTAGATGAAAATCAGGTCACTATTCCACCATCCATCACCGGATAGACACACACAAAAAACACGCCTAGAGGTGATTTAGTAACTCTACTTTTAGTACTGTGGATCCCAGGGGAAACCCACATAGACATAAGGAGAACATGCAAAGTCCACACAAATTCTGTGTGCCTGGCCAGGGCATCAAACTCAGGCCTTTCTTGCTGTAAGGTAACATCATGCTGCACCACAGTGCCACCTGAATGCCACCTGTAATGAACATTTTATTATAACCCACAGGATATTTTTTGTTCTAGTAATAAACATGACAATATCATCAACATGGAAAAGTGATACAAAGAACATTAGAGCCCTGCTATGCTGACAGACTCATGTCAGAGACTAAGAAAGAGTGATGTTCCTGAGACCAAATAAAGGTGAAAATCATACAAGTGTACATTTTAGAAGTGATAACTATTATTAAATGTAATAACAGATTTATTCTGGAATAAGTAAGTATACATTCTGATAGAACATTTCCAAAAACAGATTTGATTTCAGTGTATAATACTGTAAGTTCTATACAAGTTTAAGTTTGACAAGTCAGGCATGTTTAGTACTGTTTCAGTGATATGCAGTTGGTTATGATGTCCCACCCTTTTGGGAGATCAGGCAGGACAAACTAACAGTGCACTATCCAATAAATGCTAAGATATTTTTTCTATGCAAAACCCACCCACGCACACTCCCATTCACCCCCAGAGATGCAAAAATACCCAGAATTACTTGTTAAAAGCCTCCTGTCAAATGAATGTTAATCTTTATTCCTCCCAATAAAATACTTTACTACTTGAATCTGCCATAGAAGCCGGAATGTTTACTGGATTGCTATCAATGGCATAGCAAATGCTTTAAAGAATAAAATAATAAATAAATAAATAAATAAATAAAACAAGCTTAATAAATAACCTATATACAAATTTTTATATTTAATATGCACTATATATGACCAAATGTATGTAGAAACCTGACCATCACACATATGTGGTTCTTCTCTAAACTGCTGCTGCAAAGTTTAAGGCACACAATTGTATAGGATGTCTTTGTATATCAAAGGATTAAGATTCTCCCGCAGTGCATCTAATGGACCTCATCCAAACCTTTTCCAGCACAACAATAACCTTTTGCTCAAAGCAAGGTCCATGAAGACAAGGTTGGGCTCAGAGCCCTGACCTCAACTCCACTGAATACCTCTGGGATGAATTTAAATGCTGACTGTGTACCTCCTCACCCAACAGCATCTGAACTGACTAATAAACAGTAAATAAGGTAATAAAATAAAATAGTAAACAATATTAATAAATAAATCATTTTGTGATTGAATAAACATATCCTCACAGATGTACTCCAAAATGTAGTGGAAAGCCTTCCCAGAACAGAATTAAATTTTAGCTGAGGCCTGGATTTCTGTGGAACCTTAAAGCATTCACATGAAAAGTACATATTAAATTTAAAGCTGCAAAAGTTAACAAAACTTCTATTCCAAAAAAACTCTGTGTTCCAAAGCGTGTTGCATGGAATCCCAGATGTGATCGATATCATTGAGATCTGGTGACTTGGTAAACGGTAAACGGTGCGAATGCTAAATGAATAGGGCGTTTATTTAGCCCAAAACTGAGAAAAATAAAATATTTATAAAATACTGTTCAATTAAAAGCTATGGTAAAAGCAGAGGTAAAGTCTAAGGTAATAGCTGAGGTAAAAATATATATATATATACATAAACTGAGGTAAAAAAAAAAAACCCTGATGTTCCCCCTGATATATATAATCTGAGGTAAAAACTGAGGTACATAACTGAGGTAAGAGCTGGAGTAAACTTGTGGTAAATGTTGAGGCAAAAAACCAGAGGTAAATGCTGAGGTAAAAACTGAGGTGTGTAATGAGGTAAAAAAAAAGAGGTAAAACTTGAGGTAAAAACTGAGATAAAAACTGAGGTAAGTGATGAGGTAAAATCTGAGGTAAAAATAAGGTAAAAGTTTAGATACAAACTGAGGTAAAAAAATAGGTAAAAGATGAGGTACAAACTGAGCTAAGTGGTGAGGTAAAAGCTGATATAAGTGATGAGATAAAGGCTGAGGTAAAAACTGAGATACAAACTAAAATAAAATAAAAAAGTTAAAAAAGATAGATAAAAACTGATGTAAAAGTAAAAGCTGAGGTAAGTGATGAGGTAAAGTTTGAGGTAAAAACAGGTATGTAATGAGGTAAAAATAAGGTAAAAGTTTAGATACAAATTAAGATAAAAAACTGAGGTAAGTGATGAGGTAAAAGCTGAGGTAAAAACCAGGTAAAAGCTCAGATACAAACTGAGATAAAAAATAGGTAAAAGATGAGGTAAAAACTGATCAAAGTGATGAGGTAAAGGCTGAGGTAAAAACTGAGGTAGGTAATGAGGTAAAAATAAGGTAAAAGTTTAGATACAAATTAAGATAAAAAACTGAGGTAAGTGATGAGGTAAAAGCT
>JAOVVF010000028.1:10906872-10921992 GCA_028565595.1 Duopalatinus emarginatus | reverse complement strand
GAGGTAAAAACCAGGTAAAAGCTCAGATACAAACTGAGATAAAAAATAGGTAAAAGATGAGGTAAAAACTGATCAGAGTGATGAGGTAAAGGCTGAGGTAAAAACTGAGATACAAACTAAAGTAACAAAATTAGATAGATAAAAACTGATGTAAAAACTTATCTAAAAGCTGAGGTAAGTGATGAGGTAAAGGCTGAGGTAAAAAAAAATGAGTAAAACTCGGTCGCGTGCAGGGGGCGTGGTAGGTGGGGATGGCGTCATCAGTCCCAGAGTGTAGCGTATCAGAAAGCCTTTCATCCTCTTAAAATGACTAAGCTAGGTACCCAGTGAAATAACCAGGTATGATACGGCACAGCGGAGCGCAACTCGCCCTCCTGTGTACTTAGACACAGCCCTGTGATCCTCCATGTCCATCAGTGTGTTGTGTGAATCACTGACACATGGCCCTCCTCCTTCCAGCTGCAGACAGCATGCCCACGCCGCGCACTCCTCCATCCAGACCATGCACACTGCAGCTGAAGCCGCGCCACTCTGCAGGACGCAGGCAGGGCTTCAGGCAGCACTGAACATCCAAGCGCAACTTTATTCCCCTGTCTGATCTCTCCGATCATATCTGATAGTCAGTCGGGATAACTGGATGTCTGTCATGAGCCTTCTTCATCTTTCAGCTCTTCTGGGTAAGGCATCAGAAAACACACCTTTATATTTATAGACTATATATAGTGAAGATGTCTCTCTTATCTCATCTGTTTATGTAGTTAACTCTTCAGAATTCACACACATGTAACTGTAGATAGTATGGAGACACACACACACACACACACACACACACACACACATGTACAGTGTAACATGCGCCTCGTGAGCTTTTACATTTATCCGCTTTCCAACATTAAAGCTACATGTGCGTGCGCGCGCGCGTGCGTGCAGGAGTGTGCGCGCGCGCGTGTGTGTGTGTGTGTGTGTGTGTGTGGGCATGTCCCACATGGCTTACTTTATGGGGACATTTAGTTAGCCACCAGTAAGAAAATTGTTTTTATTTTGTTTTGTTTTTGTCTGATGAAATATTTTTTATATTATATTATATTTTATATTTGAATATATATATATTATATGTTTATTTTTTCTATTTTATGTATTATATATTATATTTATTTTGATATGATATTTTATATACATTTATATTATATTTATATTTAATATTATACTATTTATTATTAAATTATATATAATATTATATAATATTATATTAAATATTTTATAATTTTTAATAATTTTATATATTATATTATATTTTTATTTATTTTTATTTTAGTTTCATTTAAAATAAAGTTTATTAAAAACATAAAAAAAAAACCAATTTATTTATTTATTCATTTTATTTTTTACAAAACCCTCAATAAAATGTTATTATAAGAAGAATAAAACAGAAATGTGTGTGTGTGTGTGCATGCATATGTGTGTGTGTGTGTGTGTGTGTGTGTGTGTGTGTCCAGTGGTGGTGCTGGTTGCAAGAGCGCACCCGCATTTGTTGTCTGGATCCTGCAGCTTTGACAGTGTCACATGTGGCTACGCATCGGATCCGGCGCATGGTACCTGGACTGTGAACAATGAAGGTAATGACCAAAGACCAAATTGTCACGTGTCAATAATTCAATATTCAATAATATTTAAATGACCTACTGATATTTAAACAACAAGACAGTTTGTGCATGCATGTATTTATTCATTTTAATTACTCATACTCATTGGGTGTAAGGCTGGAGATATACTTGCTGTTCGGCTACGTGTTCACGTAGACAACCGGTTGCGTTGTAAACATAACGGTGCACATATTAGCCTATTCATTATACATGGTACTGAAGGGTTCCTCTAGAGGGCAGACCAGAGAACAGTACATGTAGCATCACAACCAACTGACCAAACACAGGGTACGTGAGGCAGTCATGGTGCCATGTAGTTAACAGCAAGTATATCACTATCCTAACTGTCATCTGGAGGACACTAGGCATGAGTATGATTAGCCTGAAGAGTCTGTCTGTCAACATCCCAACCGTTATCAAGTTTCACACATTAAATTGTTTGTAGAGGTGGATCGGTGACGTTATATGTTATAAGCCCCCTCTGACTCTGTCTTGATGTTTTGCTGTCTTTAGCTACTCAAGGTTCTTGTGGTCTGTGTATATAATTAACAGTGACAGGAATGTGGGACTAGTGGTAATGAGAGAACATGGAGCATGAATGGTGTCCATATTGTTGAGTCTAGCTGGATGTGGGTCAGGTCAAACACTGATGCGGTAGGAAGACTCTCTCCAAAGTAGAAACAAAGTGCTCCTTCTAAACAGTCTTTGGAGGTTAGTCTGGTGTTGGCAGTATGCATGGGCTCTGTGCTCTGAAAATTTATTTTTCCACAAAAACTGAATCAGGGTTTAATCCCTGACTCATTGACCAGTGTTTTATAAAGGATGGCCATGCCAATGAGAGCATGCAGATACACAGTGCTGCCAATTCTGATTACAGCAGGTTAATTTCACTTGCTTCCAGCAGCCAGTATATATTCTGCTGCAGTGTCCTTTCCATGTTTGAGATTCAGGAAACCTCCCCCTGCTTTCTTGCTGTCTTGAGTGTTATTGAACATATTACAGCTCCACTTTTCTCATGACAGAAAGTGCAGTGAACAATTCAGTAAAAAGACATTTGGATGGACCTCTTTCTTACTCATAGCCTGTCTCGTGGTCCAGACATTCATACTGGTCTGGACTATGAGAAACCTATAGTGGGGATTAGCAAGACTCTCTAATGTAATGTGGATGAACTTTGAACTGTGAAAGCCTGATGGATTTTGTTAATACATGCTAGGTCCACGTTATCAGTAAAGTCGTTGTGTGTACAGTTCTGGGAACATTTGCTCAAATTGGGTGTCTGCTCCTCTGAGGGAAGCTTCAAGAGCTTTATTATTAAAGGTACCAAGTGAAATATCTTTGGAAAGCTAAAACTGTGAACCTTCCACAGAATGAGGAATGTTTTCCTTTAAAAGTCATAATGAAAAATGTGTCAAAAGAAGAAGTAAAGGAAGATAGTGCTGGTCTGCAAGTCGCTTTTATTTCCAGCGAAGTCTTAGCAAATAATTAGCTTGTTTATGACATTTCTTGTGTACTCAACAGTTTAAAAAATCTGTCTTTGTTGCCTGTATCATGTCAGTTAACCAGTGGACAAGTGGAGACTTTTGACAGACAGTCAAAAAGACAATGACTGTCAGGACAATACAGAAATAAACCTGGATATAAATAAAAAAGCCAGTAGTTAGACAGTTTGGCTATCATATCTTACAAAATTTCACCATGCAATTGAAAGTGACCGCTCATTGACCACTGTGCTTACACACATACACTTAACCCACATACACACACTAGGAGATAGTGAGCACACTTGTCTGGAGTGGTCGGCAACTCTATCCTTAACACCTGGGGAGCAGTTAAGGTTAGGTGCCTTACTCAAGGGCACTTCAGTCATGTCATGTCAGTTGTGGGGATTGATGGCCTAAAGTGACATTTACCCCTTTTAGTTAGTTCCTTTCTATGCAGATCAGAATGTGGTTCTTTCTAACCACATTATTGTTGTTGGCAGTTTATCAGATCACGTGAGGGCTAATGTCCAGCACATGAAGTTGTGAGGCAACAGTTAAGGCATAAACAATATATGATGCTGTGATAAGCTTATTTCTCTACTACCTCCTGAATATTTTGTATCTTCACTTGGTTCCAACACACTACATTATCTGGCATCTTTGATTAAGTGATAGCTCAACTTCCAAGACATTCTCGACTTGAACTTCAAATTGAGCTACTTGGAACAGGGCCTGTATGTAAGCTGGATGTCTGACATCTTGTTTATAACCTGGTACTGTAATTGAAGCCCATCTGTGTTTTGTCATGTAGTGTGTCCAAAAACAGCAGCTTGTTCTTTAATTTGTTAGAAAACTAAAAAAACAGTTTTTCCTCTTTATCGCTTTTGTGCCAAACACTTCTGCTATTGTAAACAGCAGCTGGCATTGAGATGTGTAGCCTGGACAGTTATGTAATGGAGACAGAGACTTTACCAGTGGAGAGGGACATCAGAGTCACCTCATAACAGACCTTTTTGGTTTACGCCAGGCGGTCGTAACCACCTCAAATGCCGAAAAGGTCATTCACTTTAGTTTTGGATATGGTGTGGATACACCACATTTCCATCAGTGTCTTGCTAAATAGTAGCACAAACCCAGACTGGATTGTGGCTGTTTGGTTTCCTGGGCAACTCTGTAAACCAACTGTGTGATGGAAATACCCATCATTTATTTTGAGTTCTGCTTTCCATCATGATTTTTTTTTCTCTCTATAAATAATGCTTACAAATCCATGGTGAGTTTCCCACTGGGAGTATGATGCCTTAAACAATGACTTGAGCTCACTGAGTCAATCAGGATACCTGTGATGGACTGGAGGTCTATGAATATGTTGGTCTGGGAATATTATAAATTTTTGACATTATTGAAAGTGGCGTTACTAACCTGCCCTGCTTTTTTGAGAAATCTTGAAACTCACCCCTGGTTAGCATTTCATTATTGTTTCCAAAAGAGCTCAGTCTCAAGCTCCTGCTTTTCTACATGCTACAACAGTTGCAGTGAGTGTGTAATTGTTGCAGATAATCTGAATGAAGAATTACTTTTAGTTATTGTGATAGACAGGAGTGTCAGCATGTACTGTGGTCACGGAGCCCCAGCCACTCTAGATCTGCTTCAGATTATCTGATAATCTTCTATCACTACTCCATGTGCGCGGCATTGAATTCTGACTACAAATGACATCACCTCCTACTTGGCGTCTAGACTGGCTGTCTGGTGGTCAGGAGCTTCTTATTTGATGACTTTTGGACCATGAAATTGCTAACACTCGGAGAGGAAACTTCTGTGTTTTTAGTGGCTCAGTCAGCACTCAGTCATGCAGTTTGTTTTGTGTCTCCCTGAATCTCACCATGTGTGTGTTTTTATTATGCACTGACATAATGCCCTGCTAACTAAGTACCACTTTTTCCACCATTAAAGTGCTGACTAAAACACATTACGCAGGGGAAAAAAAGTGCATACGCGGCAACATTTTGTGTTTGAGGCACAAACAATTGGTAAATATGCTCTGAAATGTGCAGTAATGTACGTTAAGGTATAAATGTAAAATTTAACAATGTTGCCTGACAGTTATATTCATCCAACTGAAGACAAAAAAAGGCACACTACCTTCTGTGACAAGACTTTATAATTTTAATTATAATCTCAATCTAATATAATCTCAATTTACATTACACTGTAGCAGTGGTAGAAACACAACGGTATACTGAACACATGTATTAGTGTATTGTATTGAACACATGGACATTATGAACTTTCTGTGACCCCAAGCATTAAGCACGCTGCATCATAGGTTAATAATATATGTGCAACATTAGTGACAACTGTAAGGGCAGCGGTGGATCAGTAGGTTAGGTCTCGGTGTGGTGGATTGGGGCCCTAATCCTCTGTGTGGCTGATTAGGGCCCTAGTTTGAGCCCTGACATCAGACTGCTACTGCTGGGCCTTTAAACAAGACCCTCTGCTTAACCCAGCCACAAAATGTGCCTGTAGTGACCTGGTTGTGTCAGGAAGGGCATCCTGGGGTAAAACCTGTGCCAGATCAAAATGCTGACTTTATCTTGCTGAGGCAACCTCTAGAATGAGAGAAAGCAAAACATTAGAATAAATAAATAGAAATAAATTAAAATAAATGACAACTGCAAACCTTACAAAGGGCTGATCATTTTGAGAAGTTGTAAAGGTGTATCTGGGTTTCTCAGGTACACAATAAACCCATATTCATTAAATGTTTCTGTATATTTTTGTGGTTGGTTTGTGTTGTTCTCTTACTCTAGTGCACTATAGTGTGTCCGAATAATGACACTAAAGTGACTAAAATTTAAATATATACATACACATTCACACGCTTCCTGGTCCTCATTCATTTGTAAAATTGATGAGTAAATCATAGTGGAGATTGTGAGTTTCTTTCAAGACCAGTAGATCAAACAACCTCACATAAAATGGCGAGCCCTAATTTGGAAATCCCTGGTGTATGATTTAATTCACCAAACCTTTAGTTCAGGAGAAGATTTAAAACTTGAAAACATACCATTTGAAGGTCTGGTATTTGCTCATGAGCTCAAGAGTCCAGGCAAGGTGCAGGAGAAGTGCCTAGTTTTACAACAGTACATGCAGTAAGAAGAAGAAATAGAAATAGGTTTTGATGGCATCTGGAAGGAATAACATTCACCAGGTGGACATCTGAAGGTAGCGACTATAATTATAAATATTATCAGTATCAAAATGCATGACCACATGATCGCATCTATGCTTACTTTATTTTTCACAAGTCTATTTTTAACATCTATTTCATTTTCTCATGTAGCATGTTACACATGCTCCAAACATCATTCTGCTGTGAGGTGCTTAGAGGAACAGCTCTATTAATCATCCTTTGTTTGGAGTTATTACATAGTCCAGTGTTCCCACAAGAGCTTATATAGCTCACACCTGGTTTCTGACATGCAGACTGGATGTTAATGTGGTGCGGTCTGGACCACACGTTTATTATCCACATCACCTCACCCACAGTTGTTATGAGATGTCAATTTCGTTAAAAGTAATTAGATGATCTCACAAAATTTATTTTAAAGAAGTTGGCATCCAAGTTGGAAGCGCAAAAGTGTCTTCGTATGCTGTAGCATAAATAATTTCCCTTGACTGGAACTAAAAGCCTAGACATAAAGTGAGACATGGTTTGTTAAGATTGGTGTGGAAGAACTGAAGTAACCAACTCAGAGCATTGATCTCAATCCCACTGAACCCTTTTGGGATCAACTGGAATGCCAACTACATGCCAAGTCCTCTGGGCCAACATCAGTGACTTCACTAATTCCTTTGTTGCTGAATGGACATGCACATATGAGTGTGATAGTCAGCTGTTCATATACTGTTGGCAATAGTGTAACTACATTCATGTTCATTCCTGAATAATCTCTATAAAGTATCATACATTTAATAACGTGCCTTCCATCGTCTCACAGGTCGCTTCATAACTGCAGACTCCTCACTGATGGGCAAGGCTGACAAGGCCATTCTGATTAGCCCTGAGCTTGAAATATACGACTGGAGCTGCTTACGGATAGTGTACCAAATCGCCGGGGCTGGTTCACTTCAGGTTCACTTGCGCCCTGATGGAGAGAATTTCGACTACCTGCTATGGACGGTGGACAAACCCTCGGACAGCTGGTTAATAGCCAGTGTGGACCTTCGCAATTTTTCCAAAGCCTACCAGGTACCAGCTAATTTGGTTAAGTGATATTTGGGTATTAGTCTTAGTCAAGTGGTCGAATTAAAGTTACATTTGACCTTTTGCACAAACTAGTTTAGTCCATCACTGTTTGTTTATTTATATGTAGTAATGTCCAAAGGTGAATATTACAAAATATAGAAAAAACACTAACATATACTTACTTTTAGCTTTAGCTTAGCTGTAGTTGCTTTTTCTCGAATCTTTGTTTTTCCACAGAAGTCGAATCGTTTCTTGTAAAATATCTCTTAATTTTACATTTTTCATGTTCCACGTTAAATGATGCAGCAGTTACATTCAGACACCACTTAAGGTGGTTTCAAACAATCTGGTAATGACTGAAGAAATTGTCCTCAGCGTTGCAACCTTTTAGCGTTTGACAGTATCTTGTTATAATTAAATCTACTGGAAACCAACTGAAGTATTTATAAATGCAATTAAACTCTGTTTCTTCGTCTCATACTTGTTCATTTCTCCATAAATCTTTTTTTTGTTAGCTACGAGCTAGGTGAGATTGTTGTCTTCATTGTCTTCATTGCTGTGTGCCAGTGTTTATGGTTAAAAGTTGGTAAATTATCAGCATTTAAGACCATTTATCAATTAAATCCAGTATTTAAGATCATTTATTGTTAGTTATTGTTATTGTGTAATAACCAAGTGTACAGATGTGCTCAGCAAAGCCTTATTTTGCTGAAAAAAATACCTAAACATCAAATGTGGAACTGCAGGAGGTCAATAAAAGAGGCTCTGCATATGGCTCTGGAGCTGCATGTTGCAGACCCCTGGTCTAGATGAAGTATTTTTGAAAGGTTATCCTTTATAGTAAATTGGTTTTATTTGATGAGTGGTCTTTCTTATGCCAACAAAGTAAATTACTTCATTGCATTTTAATACCGTATGCAAATATGATCATTTAAACAGATATTTTCATAGCTACTGTATACACGTACATATGAAGACAATGTTTTATACATTCACATGTACAGTATTTATTACAAAAGAAGTTTTGTCCTCGTTGTTTCTTCTCCCAAAAAGATTTTTTTACTGTAGAAATAATCATGTATTCATGAGCTTTAGATGAGCTTTTTGCAGCATTACCTCAAATCTTTTATCTTTTTACCTTCCTGCAGATTTTATTGGAGGCCAGACCCAACAAAGGGACGGGAAACAGTGTTGCCATCTTTGAAATTCATATCATACCTGGTTACTGTATAGGTAAATCTTTCAAGTATAAATTAAAATCTTTTATTGCTAAACAAGTTCATGCTAAATGTATGGACTAGTAGACAAAATCTTGTGTAAGTTTACAGTATTACCTAACCCCATGAATGGGTGTTGCCCTGTTTTAGAGTGTAACTTTGAGGAAGATCATCTGTGTGGCTACCAAAACCAGTGGAACCCCAACGTGAACTGGTTAATGGGAGGAAGCCTCAGTCGTGAACCTCAGTCCGACAACACCATGAACCATGGCAGAGGTATGGATTTACAAAAAGCCTGCTCTGGAAATCATAATTGCTGGGAAACAGACAGCTGACTCAGGCTTTCCAGAGGCAATGCTGTGTTTTTAGCCTCATCTTAAATACTGGGTTCTGTTATACATCAGTTTGCCAAGTCACTCCACTCTTTACTCATTCATTCATCTTCAGTAACTGCTTTATCCTGGATGGGGGCATGGTGGATCTGGAACCTATCCCTGGCACAATCAGAGTGCAGTAGGAATACACCTTGGACAGGATGCAAGAGCATCACGTAGAAACACAATTACATACTAATTCACACCAATTTAGCAGAGCATATACACTTACACAGTATGTCTTCCTCTGTGGGGTGGAAAATAGAGAAGCTGGAGAAAGTCCATGTGGACACAGGGATAGTTATTATTATTTTTATTTTTTATACCACTTCAAGATATATATTTAGGAGCCAGAAGAACTGTGGTACACCAGTGGTCCATTCCCCATAGGACATGGACTTCACAAGCTTGCAGGAATATTCTGTGGGCAATGGACACCACGCTTCCTGCAGAATTCTGTTGTATGCTGAGATGTAGGATTTTTTCTGTGTTCCCCAGCGTGTTGCATGGCATCGCAGATGTGTTCAATAATGTTAAGATCTGCTGACTTAGGTGGGAATGGCAAAACCTCAAACTCAGTTGGCATCTCATTGGATGTGTGATGGGCATAGGCTGATCTGCACAAGTTTTTCCAGCACTTCATTATGTGTGTGTGTGTGTGTGGAACACTGTTAGGACAAAACTACACTTGGTCAAATGTCAGGACAAAAAGATTTTTCTAACATTTTTTGATTAAAAATTTATTTTCAAAACTAAATGGGCCAAATAAAATTTCCATTTCATTACCGAGGTTAAGTTTAGGGTTCGGGTTAGGAACAAAATTAATTAGCTACATTTAATATTACGTCTATGGAAAGTCCAACATGTGTGTATTATTTATTCATCATTTTGATTTGAATCATAGGGTAAAGTATCGCATATCGCAATCTCTCAGTTTATGAAATGATAAACTTTCCAAAAAGTCATGTGGTGTTCACCAATGAATCAGGGTGTCTTTGAAATAAACATTTCCAAATATTACCTTTTGATGACTATTCCTCACTCTTCTGTATTCACAATTCTTTACCAGTTGAACAGTTATGATAAAACTACTGAGATCTTTCAACTTTGCTATAAAGAAAGTCAAAAGTTAAATCAAGAGTCACAACAACATTATTAGTCAGAATAATAAACTGGAGCACCAACTCTTTATTGGAAAGCGACATTTCATCATCTTAATGAATAAAATAAAACTTGCAGTGAGCAATTTGAGAACCAGAAGGGTGTGATTTTATTGTTTTTAAGCCAAACCAACTGCTCTGACTTATCAAAAAGAGCTGAAATTTCCACCAGCCCACTAAACCTCAGTGTGACTAATTAATAAAGCAGTCTAATTAGCTGTGGTGCAACCAGCCAGTGGTCCAAATCATTATCTTATATGTCACTAGTGTAGATAGGAAAACACAATCTACACTATGTTGGCAAGAATTCTGTGGACACCTGACCATCATACATACCTATATGTACATGTTCAACATCTCATTTCAAAGTTGGTTCCCTGTATTGCTGCTGTAACAGACTGCTTTGTTTGGGGGGAAGACTTTCTAATATATTTGGGAACATGCCTTTGGAAAATCAGCCACAGGGAACTTATGAAGTCAGGCAATGTTCAGGGAAGAGTGCCCAGTGCCCAGTCAGTGATCCCAAAAAGGTTCAATGGGGTAAAGGTCAGGATACTTGAGTTCTTCCACTTTAACATCAGTAAGCCATGTGTTTAAATCAGTTCCAGTCAATGAAAATGATTAATGCTACAACATATACTTTGTGCCAACGGACATGACTTATGTATGGGTGTGATAATCAGGTGCCCAGGTACCTTCAGCACAAATATCTGTTGCTTCACAGATTTTACAGCTGCATCCGTCTCACACATCAGTGCTCTTAATATAAAATTGAACTTCATGGGATAATATTTTTTTTATTTTCTGGACCAGGTCGCTACCTCTACGTCAGCTCTCTTTACACCAAGAACTTCCAAGAGGTGGCGAAACTTATCTCTCCAATGATCACTATTCCCATGTCTGGCTGCTTGTCCTTCTACTACCAGAGGAACCAATCCAGGGGCAACTTCTTCTCTGTGTTCACCAGAGACCAGCTGGGCCACTACGAGGAGATTTGGAGGCCAGATATATATGCCACATCCACCTGGAAGCTAGTGCAGGTGGACATCAAGGTGCACCATCCTTCAGAGGTTAGTGCAAAGAAATGTCAGGACTACTGTTCCTGTACATGATAATGCAGCTGTACAGTACTTGTTACTGTGCACAATTTTGAGTGGTCAGGGTCAGTTAGTTTGAGTCAGTGTCACAGTTTTGACCGCAACTGGAAATCAGTGTAATGGTGCAGTAATGACAAACTTCTTTAAAAAGCCCCAAGCATTTTCTTTTTTTTTCTTCTGAACTATATATATTTTTTTATTTAACCCACAATGCAATAAACACAACTTTCAACATGAGATGCATATGTAATACAGATTTATGAAAATAAAGAGTAAAATAAGAGTAATTAAACAAGGATTATTTAGAAAAAAAGAAAAAAGATTTAGTTACAGTTTTTACAATTTATTTATTATTTGTAAACATCTTTTATTAAATTTATCAGACCTTTTGTTTTTTTTTACCATATCTCTCTATTGGTTTATGCTGGAGGGTTGAGGTCTTAACCAACAGACTGTTATTGTTTTCTTTGCTAATAATAGCAAAATTCTCAATAAAAAACCAAGTCCTCCTCAATCAAGCCATCAGGTATTATACATATAGACCTGATATATATAATATAATATATATATATATATAGTGCAGGATCTAATGTAAGTCTGATTTCTGAAATTTGGTCAATCTCTTACTGAATACTTCTTCAAAATTCTGCTAGTTTGGGGCAGTCCCACAGTGTATGGGTCAAGTCCCCCAGTAGTCCACATTTCCTCCAATATAACTCAGATGTCTTATTATATTTTGATGTAACAGAAGGGGTAATTAAATATCTCCTTTTTATTTTATAGGCAAATTCCCTCCGTGTTGGACTATTAGATAGTTTGTGTCCTGAAATGAATGTTTCTTCCCATTCATCGTCTGTTATAATAATATGCTTCCAACTCCCATTTTTTCTCAAATCTCCGTATTATTAACCTCAAACTCTGCTTGTAATGCTTTATACTAATCTAGATATGATGCCTTTTTTAGTCTTTTCTTCTGCATATTTTATTAATAATTCTTTAATGGTTTTTGGCAAACATTTTCCCATTCTTTATGTTTCTGAAGGTGATGTCTTGCTTGTAGATATTTATAGAAGTTGTGAACTGGCAGGTCGAACTCTTGTGGAAGTTGTTCATATGACTTCATGTTTTGCCCACTGAACTGAACAGCTGTGCGATATATATTAACTCTTTATTTGCCCACATTTTGTAGCCCGCATCCATCCTAACAAATCTGGGTTTATTGCTATTTTAGTGGCTTTACAAATAGAATTAGATAAGTTTAACTTTGTTTCACTGTCCATACCTTCATTGTTCTCTTGATTCATTCATTTCCTATTTTTAACTTTCTCCGCATCCTTTCTTTTAATGGAAGTGATTCCAATGGGACCATTTGGCCTGACCTTTGCTCCATTCCTACTGATATCACATATGTCTCTTCAGTTATCCACATGATCTATAACTATTAATCAGAGCATAATGTTGTACTCTATTAATCTATGTTATGTAACTATTCAGTCTTATTCAACTGCAGAAAACCAGACAGTTGGGCCTTTACACTCCTGAAATAATTAGTTTAAGCACATCAGCTTGTTGTCTGCACTTCAGCTTTGTCATCCAGCTGAGGGATTTTTCAAGTGTTCCTCCTTTGCTTCTTTTACCTTAGTTTTCATAATGAAATCCGGCCACAGCAGGCACTGGAATGTAGGACAGCACTGGAGCCTACCCATCAATCAGCCTGTGAGCCTGTGAGCCTAAAGCACATGGAAACACAGTGTCAGGGAAAATAAGCAGCCTCCAAAGGCTCACACTTACAGCGGCTCAGCATTCCTCTTGGCAAATTCAGAAAAAGCTGTGACGTCCAGTTTTGGTGTAAATTTCATCGTTTTCGGTCGGCTGGTTCTGTTAGGGATACAAAAACCTTAAGGAAAGTCATGTTTGGTCAGCACTAACCTCTGTTAACTGTCAAACAGGCAGGCAGCCAAGAGGGTAGCTGTAAGCCACGCTTATGAACGGGATAGACTTATTTTACAAATGAAAAAAGCCAGGCGCCTGTAAGGAAAGATTTGACACACATGTAATCGTTTAGCATCCATCCACATATTACTATATTAATCCTGAGTGCTTAGAACTTTTCTTTCATTCCTTTCATCAGTATGGTTTATCTCATGACAGCCACCCCCCTTTTATTTTTCTTTCCTCTTCCCTTTTTTCACTCCCATTAAAGACACATAACTCACACTGAGGAACATGTCACCAGGGTACGTGTAGCCCTTTAATAGTCAGACAGATATGAGTATCAGTGCAGTCAACTATACTTTGCTCTACAGGACCTCACTGTAGAGAATCAGGGACTTTGAAAGAAGACTGAATAGACCTGTATTTTGTAATTGTTGTTGTGCAGATGAACCTGTAAGATGTGTGCAATGCATAAAACACTAGTTGCAATGCATAATGTATCACTTTCTGTACCAGGTATCATGTGAACCTTCCCCACTAGATTTGCGAACACATAAAAATAAATAAATACAAATAGTGTACCTCTATACGAGTACATCTATATCTGTACTAGTGTATACTTTCTGTTATCCACCAAGCTATATATATACAGTATATATATATATATATATATATAATACCAGGAAGTTCCAGGATTGCCTAGTGATGCATTTGTATATTTCATAACACACACTACAGTGTAATGTAATTGTATTATAAAGCCAAATGTGTAAATGAGTAAGTAAATGAGATAACCCCCTGGTCTCGAAGGAGAAAGTGATGATTGTTTTTGTCATGTCCGCGCTCGTAAACAGCTTGCAGGAGTCTAGTTTCGACCGCTGTGTTTAAGTTTGAGCAGCCAGCACTTCGACTATGTGTAAATAAAGAGAGAGCATCTGAGTGGGGTCCGGATCTCATCTCAGGCAGATGGTGTTCGGTGTCTATAGCTCTCCAAAGCTTATTGTTTTTATGCTGGAAGGCTTCAGTGCTCATAGGCTTAAGATGCGAGTGTTTTGGTTATTGGTTCCAAACCTTCGCAGACAGTACAGGGCTGGATTATGTCATGTTTCAGTTTTGTAAATAGCATCTTGTGGTCTTTGTTTGAATGAAGGTGGTGTATGAGGTAGCGTTCAACAGTCCCAGCGGTGGCTACGTAGCTGTGGATGACATCGCCTTTTCTCCTGAGTTCTGCCACAACGCAACACGTCAGTATAGGCATGTTTCATAATGACTTATATCCTGTTATGTAGCAATTCCTCATTTAAATCACTGCTTTCATGTTTTATATTCATGGTCACTGGAGGAAACATCAAAATATAGTGACACTGCCAATATTCAAGATTATATAACCTATATAAAAACATGAAAATATAACACAGGTCAAATTATTTTTTTCTTTTGCTACTTATCCAGGTTTTGCCTTTTTTATATAACAATTTTATTATGATTTGGCTTGCAACACTAAATCCATAGTGATGTGTTTAGAAGAGTTTGTCCAGGGGTAATAAATCACTGTTGATTCTTAAGACTGTCTGCTCCTTGTGGATGATGGAGATGTGTTTGTTCTACTTGTAGCTCTTTCTCCCACACATACAGGATATATGAAATATTTCCACACAATAAACAGTCAGGAAAATTACCCTTAGACTCAGCATTTCTGATAGATCCTAAACTCAAAACACTCTGATGAGTAATGTGGTTTCCGCAATCTTCCTCCTCAGAGCCAACCTTTGACCCCTCCGTGGCTAACTGTGATTTCGAGGAGAATCTGTGTCGATACTATCAGGAGCAGTTCGGGGGTGCGGCGTGGAACAGAGTGTCTGTGAGACCGAACGCCTACAGGACTGGAGACCACACTAACGGAGAGGGTATATGATGAGACATTCTTTAATATCACCAGCGATACAAAAGATAAAGGA
>JAOVVF010000028.1:10873993-10890649 GCA_028565595.1 Duopalatinus emarginatus | reverse complement strand
TGTAACTTACCCCTTAACTTCAATATGATCTATATACTATAGTGTAACTTACCCCTTAACTTCAATATGATCTATATCTATATACTGTAGTGTAACTTTAACATATAAACATGAAGTTTATGATAAGTTGTGACTCTCAAGGTAAACACAGTACAGTTTGTGTGTTAATGTTGATTTCTTAAAGGATCCCAGCTGTGACTTGGCCTGTGGGGGAAGTTGGACTGTTCCTATAGCTAATTATTAACAAAAGAAGAGGAACATAGTCCACAACACTAGATTATTTCACAACTTCGGCACTTCTCCTCATTATTGAACACCAGCTGACTGTTTTACAGTCGTATAAATTAAGAATAACACAGCTGTATAACACAGCTTTATAATACAGACGTAAGCTTGTAGTCTTGGTACCAGAAGGTCCACGGTTTGATCCCCACAACAGATAAGACTCGACTGAAGTGCCCTTGAGCAAGGCACCTAACCCCCAAATGCCTCCTAGGCACAGCGTGTGTGTTTAGTAGTGTGTATGTGTGTGTTTCACTGCACGGATGGGTCAAATGCGGAGTTAATTTCACTGCACAGTAGTCAAAAGAGTGACTCACTTTCCCTCTATAATACAGCTGTAGACTTGTGGTTATGGGAGTTAACGCCTTGAGACCCAAAGGTCCCCGGTTCAATTCCCACAAATTAGACTCGACTAAAGTGCACTCGAGGAAGGCCCCTAACCCCCAAATGCTCCCCGGGCTGCCAACCGTTCTGGACATGTGTGCTCACTGCCTTGTGGTGTGTGTGTGTGTGTGTGTGTGTGTGTGTGTGTGTGTGTGTGTGTGTTCCACTGCACAGATGGGTCAGGAAGAGTACGATTTTCTCAGTCATAGAAAATATAGTCACTCCTGTGCTTCCAGACTCTCCTTTTCTTCCCCTTTTCTCCATATCTGCCTTTTTTGTTTACAGCTGTATGAATAATAAGGGTGGAAAGGTGTTACCGTCTTCACTGCTGTTATAATGTCTGAAACTAAGAGAAGACAGATAAGACTGTGTTTACATTGTAACTCCTTCAGTTAGACCTAACCTCTATCCGATTACTGTGTTTAAAACCAGCAAGTTTGTACCACTGTGATCACTGTGGTTGAACATGGCCAGTAAAGTAGTACAGCTTATTTTCGTCGGGTTAATGACCAGAAAAGATGTCAGAGTGGAGGAATGGCATTGACACTGATATTTTACTTTAACTACTTTTTGTTACTCTTTTACATTTGCATTTACATTTACGGCATTTAGCAGACGCTCTTATCCAGAGCGACATACAAAAGCCCTTCATTTACTTGGAATATCTGAAGCTAGTGCAGATGGACAAGGATTCAGGTACTTTAAGACAGGATACTGCCAGAAATAAGCCATACAGTGTTAAATATAAAACTTGCCAACAGTCAAAAACCTGAAAGTACTCTTAAACTATGCACAATCTGTTAATAGAAAAAGACAGTAATTAGAATACCCATAAATACAATAGTTAGATGTCTTTAGTCTGTTTTTTAAGACAGTTAGTGATTCTGCTGCATGGACACCTATACCTCATTCCACCACCTTGGTGCCAGGACAGAGAGGAGTCTGG
Source organism: Duopalatinus emarginatus (assembly GCA_028565595.1). Lineage (NCBI taxonomy): Eukaryota > Metazoa > Chordata > Actinopteri > Siluriformes > Pimelodidae > Duopalatinus > Duopalatinus emarginatus. The sequence continues at coordinate 10,889,037 of JAOVVF010000028.1, read as the reverse complement.
ACATTTGCCTCCCATGTGTCTTTGATGATGGAGGGTCAAGCCAATCCGTACTTAAAGCACGAATGGGTGTGGTTGCACATCTGACTTTGATCAATCGCCATTGGGTAGGGCAGAGGTGGACCATTCTTGACTTTGTAAGGCAGCGTCAGGGTTTTATATCTGATGTGGGCTGCTACAGGAAGCCAGTGAAGTGTTCACAGCAAAGATTTGACTAAGCTAAATTTAGGAATGTTCAACTCGAGCTGCTGCATTCTGGGTAAGTTGCAGGGGCCTGATGGCATGCATGGAAAGACCAGCCAAGAGAGAGGTGCAATAGTCTAGTTTTGAGATGATAAGAGACTGAACTAATAATTGTGTGGCCTCCTTCGAGAGAAATTCTCTGTGTCTTATAAAGGAGAAACCTACATGACATATTCAGGATGGAAACATGAACCGTGAAAGAGAACTGGTTCTCAATATCTACTCCAAGGCTATGTACTTCTGTAGATGTAGTGATCAGTGTGTTCTCAATGGAAATTAAGAGATAATGATGACAACCAGTTACTCCTGGGATGTAAAGTAGCTTGTAACCACTGTGCAGTGGTATTGACATCCGCATTTGGCCCATCCTTAACTACAAACCTACAGCTAGACTGCATTCAAAATCATGTAAAATGGGTAGTGTGTCCAAATATGTAGCATTCCTTAAACAGTATGCAAAATGTCCCCATGTGCACATGTGCATGTCCCCATGTTTTAAAGTATGTGAATACAGTACACTGTGGTCTGATCTATCCAGCTGGAGCTTCAAAGGCTTTTTGAAGAAGAAAAATGACATAAATTGGGGAGTAAACAGGTTGTGATACAGAGCCTGGTTTCTGTACAGGGGTGCAAATCTTTCAGTGTCTGACGATTCGATTTGATTCCAATTTTTGGGGTCACGATTTGATCCAGAATCGGTTTTTCGATTCAGGAACGATTTTTCTTTATAAATGGTCTATAAATTTTGTTTAAATTATGCGATTGACAAGATGAAAAGATACAACAATGTCAAGAAATACAACATTTATGCTAAAAATAGGATTGTGCATAAAATTTTGTAAATGCTTCCTGCTCCATGCTAGTGGACTGCATGCAGCTAATTAGCTTCTATGCTGGTCGAGTAGACACGTATAAAGCTCAAACACATTTTTAAATCTATTTTTGCATTTCAAATCAATTCAAAATTGCCAGGACTAGGAATCCTATAAAGAATCGTTTTTTCAGCACTCTTGTTGCCCCCCCCCCCCCCCCCCCCCAAGCATCCATTTATGTCTAGAGACTGCAAATTATGATTAAAAGGACAGTCATCTGAGTTTGGGGTGTTGCCAGATCTCACCAGATCTCAATGTTGTCAAACACCTCTGGGATGCCGTGCAAGATGCTGTGAAACACAGAAATCCTAATGTTCACTGGCTGAAGAATATTTCCACAAGCTTGTGTAGTCCATGTCCTATGGGGGACCAATTATTAGACTAGTGCCACAGTTTTTATGGCAGTCAGTGTGGATGGGAGTAAAGTTCATATTTAAAATTTTCATATGTTTTATTTACCTGTATTGATGGAAAAAATGGTGTGCGAGCTGTTTATATGTATGGAACTGTATATATGTATTGGAATTGTATTGTATGTAGTGTAATTATTTGACAATGTAAATACAGCCCAAGTTGTTTTTTTGCTTTAGCCCGTAGAGGCTGCAGATGTTTAACAACTTAGCAACTTCCAAGTCTCCTCCTTATCGTAATAGTGTTGTCCATTTAGCGTTAAGGTAAACATAACCCATACCTCAACTTTAATCACAACTTGTGTTTAGAAATAAACTGTATAAATAAAACAGACCACTACAAAGTTTTAGTGGCTTGTCAGTGTAATGTTTACGGGTTGATACAATCTCTAAAATTTCCTTTGTTTATGTCAGACAGGCTATGACACGAGTGTATAAACACTGTTTATCTCCGTCTCAAAGGAACTATTTCAAAAATAAGGGCCCTGGTGACTGGGGAAATTGCTGACATGGGGCTTTTCTTTGCTGAGTGGTCTGAAAGTGTTGCTAAGGGTTTAGAAATCTCCTATTATTACCAACCAGTAATCTTTCCACAAATCCACATGTACTTTATTTCAGGACTCTATAACGGACCCACTACGTTGAGAGCTGTTTATATTTCTCTGTGCTCTTTCTAAAGCAGTTTCTCAGATAACTCTCAGTCTGCAAGAGAGTGTTTTTGTGGCAGAGGTCTATAAAATCAATGAGGCTTCATCATGGGGCTGTTTTAGAAACAATTCAGTTCATGCTGCATGCTCCATTCTGCTGCTACAGAACGTTTACGAATAAAAGCTGTAGCCCTGCTCAGGAGTTTCTGTGTGATTTGATGCATTTGATTTTAGGTGTTTCACTTAACATGATGTCAGATTTTAATATGTTAAAATAAACTATAGTCATGAACCTCCTTAAACCACAACGTGCCACAAAAGTGCCAGAAAAAACGGTACACAAGACTAATATTTGGTACTTCACATGCTTGTGGAAATATTATGTAGACATGAATGGGTGTAAAATTATAACGAAGGAGGAACACCTAGCATTTACCTGTCAGACATTTGTAGACATAGAATCCCAGTTAAACAAACTCCATACCATTATGGAACCACCACAAATCTAACAAAATTTGGCGTTTAGACGTGTGTAGGGGCACATTGTCCTGATGGAAGAAGCCAAACCTATCAGAGTGAATGCAGGGCATTAACGCGTGTAACTTGTTAGAAAAGAGGCACACAGAGTATTCACTTGTCTGTTGTTTGTAGATGTACCAGGGGTCCCATGGAATGCCAGCTAAATAAACTACATACTATTATGGAGCCACCATCAGCCTATATATTTTGCATAGACTCTTCAGGCACTTCAGTGTACAGTATTTCATTTATTACCGAAAGCTGCATTTTCTTACACGTTTATTGTTCCATATATTGTTGTGAAACGTCCACATAACAAGTAACAACTCTAATAGCTTGTGTTTTTACTGCTATAAACCACTGTTCTTTTACCAACCTGTATATTTCTCTCTTAAACACATCATGTTGTTTTACTGAGAAACCAAAAAGGGATTCTGGTGGAAAACTGACTGAACTGCAAAATGCTGACATTTGAGACGCTACTAAACATTAAACTAAACATTATTTAACATCATTAACAATGTTGGAAATATCAATAACATAACATAACACACTATCGTTTTAATTACATCCTGCACTACAGTCAAAGTTGCTGTTGTTTATGAATATGTACATCATTAAATCACCTTTTAGTATAAGTAAATATTAGCTTGTTTCCTCGTTTAATCCCCTTTTTTGTCTCTTCCAGGGATACACTGATTTCTGAATGTGAAACAGAAAGGTGTGAGTAAATAATGTGCAGTACATGCCTGCACATCCACTCAGACAGATGAAGGAAAGCTTTTTATTGAATGCCCAGAGTGTCTCTTGGAGGTTTCAAGGATGTACCATATTGTACCAGCGACCGTTGGGGATATCGGCCTTAATGGCATGCGTGAACACACACCGCCAAAGAAAAGAGTGGTTCAGCGGGGACGTCGACTGATCGCGTCAAGCTTGTTTGGGGCAGTGCTAGTCATTGCAGCCATTGTGGCTTGGTGCTATTATTCCCTTTCTCTCCGCAAGGCAGATCTACTGAAGACTGAACTGCTAGACCTCAACAAAGATGGTTTTGTCATTCGCAACCAAGCTGGGGCGATCATCTTCCGAATGGCATTTAGGTATGTTAACTGGCTGTGGTCCTAGCTCTGACTCAAGTGTGTGTTCTGTACAGTAGTATTTATATCAAAGCTAATTATCCACCCTGAATGCTAATAGCAAAATGTATCTTTTTTTAATTTCAGGTCAGGTTCCCTTGATTTGGACTCTTGCTCAAAAGAAGGCAGAATTCTCAGCTGTAGCCGATCCAGTGTGGGAAAGCTCAATTTCTTCATCGAAACCGTCAGACCAAAGGACACAGTGATGTGTTACCGTGTGCGCTGGGAGGAGCTTGACGTGTACCGTGCTGTAGAACATGCCATGGCCTATAATGGTTCTCACTGGTATGGTGAGGGAGAGTCCTGGTCCCAGCATTGGCCACTTGTTTTTACTGGAAACCAGGAACCCAAACCTTTCATTACTAGTGATGTCAATTCAAATCAGCAAAACTTTGGAGGGATCCTAGAGCGCTACTGGCTGTCCTCCAATGCAACCGCTATCAAAATTAATGACTCCGTCCCCTTCCATCTTGGCTGGGATGAGAACAGCAAGACGCTGAGATTCCAAGCACGGTACGACAACAGTCCATATAAGCCAGACCCTGCACAGCCTGTCCATGCCGAGCTGAGCTATCGTGTCTGTGTTGGGCATGATGTTACCTCCATACATAAATACATGGTCCGTCGTTATTTTAACAAGCCCAATAAAGTTCCTTCAGAAACTGTTTTTAGATGGCCTATTTGGTCCACATGGGCCTTGCACAAGACTGAAGTGGACCAGGAGAAGTTGCTGGCTTATGCAGCTGAAATTAAAAAACATGGCTTCAACTGCAGCCATCTGGAGCTGGATGATCGATATACGAGGGGCTATGGAGAGTTCGAGTTTGATCCAGTCAAGTTCCCTAATGTAACGCATATGTTTCAGAAACTTAGAAATGATAAGTTTGAAGTCACCCTCTGGACCCATCCATTTGTCAACTACAACTCCAGTAATTTTGGGATTGGAGTGGAAAAAGGGCTTTTTGTGCGAGAACCTACTGGCGAGTTACCTGCCTTGATCCGGTGGTGGAATGGTATTGGTGGCATTTTGGATTTCACCAATCCAGATACCCGTGAGTGGTATGCCTCACACCTCCGTGATTTAAAGAACAAATATGCAATAGCTTCCTTTAAATTTGATGCTGGTGAGACCAGCTACCTTCCCCAGCAATTCAAAACCTTCGTGCCTCTGCAAGATCCCAGTATATTCACTCGTCGCTACAGCGAGATGGCAATCCCTTTTAAAGACCGCGCTGAACTGCGTGCTGGGTACCAATCCCAGAACATCTCCTGCTTCTTCCGGATCACTGACCGTGACTCGGTCTGGGGCTATGACCTGGGGCTCAAGTCGATCATCCCTACTGTGCTAACTGTTAGCATTCTGGGTTATCAGTTTGTTCTCCCAGACATGATCGGTGGAAATGCATACCCTAATCGCACTGAAGGAAAACAGGGACTCCCCGACCGGGAACTTTACATCCGCTGGCTGGAACTGTTAGCATTCATGCCAGCTATGGAGTTCTCAATTCCACCATGGTTGTATGACAGTGAGGTCGTAGAGATCGCTAGGAAGTTTACAAAGCTTCACGAGACCCTGGTGGCTCCTAGAGTGCTCGAGCTCGCTGGGGAAGTGTTAGACACTGGAGATCCCATCATTCGCCCTCTGTGGTGGATTGCTACAGATGATGAGGCAGCTTACAAGATCGATTCACAGTTTCTCATAGGAGACGATCTTATGGTGGCACCAGTCCTCGAGCCAGGCAAACAGGAGAGAGATATTTACCTCCCAGCTGGCCGATGGAGGAGCTACAAGGGTGAACATTTTGACAAAGGGCCGATACATTTGACTGACTACCCTGTGGACTTGGATGAGATTGCCTACTTTGTGTGGTCAGGGTGATACAAACTTTAAAGGGAAGTGTTTGTACACAACAAACCCAAATAGTTATTGCAGTTCCATTGAACAAATATTCGCACAATTGTTTTTTCTCACATTTTGGTGCCTTGTAATCAGTGTGCTACTGTAACCAGCATATTAACATTGTATTTGAATATTTTCTAAAGGGTTGAACTCATTTGTACATGGTATATGTATTTCATTGTAAACAAATGTTTAGAAACAAGATGGGAAGGTGGAAGATACCATTTCTGATTTTATCTTTGTACAGAAATATGTACATTTCCTTTTGTCCTTTCATGATTGAAGCTCTATTACATATTCCCAATAGCCCATGGATGGTGCAGTTCTATTACGTAGATATTAGAACTGAGAGGGATGAATTTAACAAAAGTAAATATATATTATGGCTACATTCCAATATCACGGGAGAAGTGAATGTTGTAGTGAAACACTGGGAGTTTAGACATTAAACATATATGCACTGGGAGATAATGTATAAAAAAGAAAGCACAAATGTAAACAGTGGACCTGAGATAATAGGAAACAGAGGTACATTTAATCTTCTTCTCTTTTCTATTCATGAAAATGCTTGAAAACTACTGACAATGCCATGTGAATGGTGACTATTCAGTACAGTGAATATGTAAACAAGTATTGGTCTTTAAAATTGCTAGTTTCCTGCTAGTTATTAATTATAGGATTTTTAAGATAAACTACAGGGCAATAAAATGCATTTATTTGTAATAAATCTAATATGGCTTGGGAGTCTGAAAAAAAGGAAAACCATCATTTTGATTTATTATCTGTGTTCTACTAATACTGTGAATTAAATACCTTTACAAATTATTTAAACAGCGAGAGATAATCGAACCATTAGATACAGCCAAGGTAACACAAGCTTTCCCTGTCAGATTTAAAATGGAAAGTTATCAAGCCTATTTATTGTTGACTGGTTGCAAATAAGCCTACGTTATACAAGACTATACCTTTAAGTTGTTGTTTTTTTTATTAGGTCATGAGTGGTTTAGCTAGTTATGTTTGTACCTCACAGCTTTAGGTCATTGGTTGATCCTGTGCTTGGTGTCTATTCCTGCCTGTAACTTGGTGTTCCTAGAAAAGGTTTCTTCACGACACTGGCAAGAATAAAGTTTTCAAAAACTTCACATGGTCTTGTTTTTCCTGTGCAATGGAGTTTTTTTTTTATTCTGTTCAGTGAATTTCTATTTTTAAGACAGGGTCTATTTAAGACATGGATCCTCCATAATGTTACACTGCAATGATTGACACGGCTCATACAGGCACCATGACTGAGGGAACTGCAGTGTCACCAGGAAAACGTGTGAATCATAATGTCATGCAGTTGTAATATGTACAAAACAATCCACAATGCAGGCTTTTACACTAGTGTCTGAAAGCTACACAATGATAATCTGATGGATAAAAAGCAAAAGGAGTTCACCATCCTTCTTAAGATGATATCCACTCATCAGCCACCTTAATGGTTTGTAGCAGACCCCCCTAAAGATTTGTTGTTGTGTGTTCTGGGATGCTTTTCTGCTCAGTTTGGGGATGTAGAGTGGACAATTTAGTGCATTTCTTATTAGAGTCACTTGTGCATACAAGAGCATTGTACAAATCGCAATGCTCTGACATTATCACACACATGATCTTATACAATTATCCTCTGTTTCATACATTACCATTTCTTTTTTTTTGTCATGTTGATGTATTATAAAATGTATTATACTTGTTCTCTGTTGTATCGTACTATCCGCCACAACTGCTTAGCACTAGTTCATCGCTTAAATCAGTCCATTCAAAAGATCTGAACTTGTCAAGACCAGTACAGTATATTTTGCATTATACATTTCTGTTTTTGGTAAATGTCTCATGCACTGATGACTAGCTGTCAGGAGAATCAGTTTCTCTGATGAAGGGGAGTGTATGAAGCTTTAGATCATCCACTGATGAACAAGTTCACAGTGAGCGTATCTCATGAACCTTCAATTGGCAAAGTCACAGATCAGTGTTACAATGCATTGTGGAAAGATAAGGAGGCAAAATCAGGAGGTGTTTTGTGATGAAATTAGAACCACTCAATCTTGTGTTTTGCATACTGCATTTTTATCACACATAGGACTACAAGACTACCTACCAGTGGTGGTAGAGAACCCCTCTTCAGACCCCAACAAGAGGATGCTATCATAGGCATGGTTATGGCTAATAATGCTATAAGACTGAAGGACATAGAGACTGCAATTATAAAAGACAACAATGTCGTTGCAAAGACGGCAGATGAGTGAGGGTAATTACTGAACACTGATATAACGCCATCTCTGCAGTGGTTGGTGGTGGTGTTACAGTAACTGAGCCTCCTGCAGTTTTAAGTAATAAATGTCCTTGCATATCTATATTTTATTTACAGGAAATAAAGAAATCAAGAATCAAATTAAATTGACTTTGATCCATATTGTTAAACAGCAGATAAGTGAAAGTCAGGGAATGTAGCAGTTAATCAGAGAAATAGTGACTGGTCAGCTAGATGGAGGTGAGGATCCTCTTCAGTATGTATCTGGGTTATGACAGGGTGTCTCTCTCCTCTTATGGTGGCTATGTTGTACAATACCACACATGCCATTATATGTTACATGCCTTCTGTGAGTGACATTGAGCCCCTGCAGTCACTGGAACCTAGCCTTGAGGATCCCTATGGTCATTTAAACCATTGCTCTTATTCTGCAGTGGGCCAGGTTGTAGCATGACTATATGGTCCAGGGTCAGACCACATTCTTAGCACAAGTGCAGCAGGCCTCTGTATCCTGATCAAGTATGTTGTATGGTGTGGAGTCCTAAAAAATACTTGGGTCATGCACAGAGTCTGATCATTAGGCTTCTGCATTTGTGATGTGAGAAGCTTCACATATGATCTTAATTGTGGACAACAGAGAGTTCCAGTACATTATTAAATGCTAGATTAAATGTGATTTGAAGGTCACAAACTGTACTTTAATGCTATGGACAGGTTTTCTGTGTTTTCACTTGTTCTTTTTTGATCCTGTGTAATTTTTTTTTTTTGATTGTCATTACAGGCTTATGTTCAGTAAACAGAACAAAACTGTACATGATGTGTTTTAACACTAGACAGACAGACTGAAATAGTCGCCTTGTTGATATGATTAATCATCCCGATATTTTTAATTATCCTGGTATGTTTAATTATTCCGATATGTTTTATAATCCTCTACACTGTACGGAAAACTTACATTAAAAAATCCACTATATGTAATATTTAAAAATGTAGTTACTGTAGATTTTATGGTTCATTTCAAGATTTTATCTGTTTTTGTCTTTTATTTGTTTTTAAATCTTTAAATGGACTTACCCCACCTTACCTCGCTGAGTTGCTCCATCCTCACACCTCTGCTTGGTGCCTCAGGTCAGCTGATCAGCTGCTCCTGGAAGTGCCAATATCAAAGTGTAAGCTCAGAAGGGATGGAGACTTTTCAACTGCTGCTCCTAAATTATGGAATTATGTCCATTTTTAAAACTAGGCTTAAAACCCACTTTTATTCATTGGCTTTCTGCCAAGTATGAGACTTTTGTTTGTTTTAGCTTTTATTATTCTATTTATTTCACTAATTTTTGTTGACTGTTTTTTATCTTACATTGTCTTATTATTTCTAGTTTTTGCTTTTTTCTATTTGTTTGTTATGTTTTACTCTCATTTACGTACAGCACATTGTTTCGGCTGCTGTTTTTAAAGTGCTCTATAAAGCATTTAAATAAAGTTGAGTTGAGTTGAGTAGATATAAGATATTAAACTATGAAACAGTGTTATTGATGGAGAGATTAATGGTGAATCAGGGTCTAATGACACAGTCCTTGACGTCCACTGGATCCTAGAGTAAAGGACACGCACTTTCTCGTGAGTAATGTGTTTGTAACTTTGGGTTAGGGTTCAGTAAACCAGCCAGAAAGCAGGTTAGCTTTAGAGCATAAGTTGCTATAGCAACTGGTGCAGAGTCTCTTTAAACACGGTTTCTGGAACAGAAAACTCCAGGTTTTAGTGAACTTAGAGTTAACGTACCCTGGGTCACTTAACCCACTTTTTGGAAAAATTCCCCCCGCCCGATGATACTGATTTTTTCATTGACATAAATACTGAGTTTTGAGACATGAATGAAGAAGTCTGAGGAAGTGACAGGCTTTTGCTGGTAATCCATCATGTGGTGCTGTTTGTACAAACTGTTTAAAGAAATGCACCGCACTGTTGTGCAAATATTAAAGATGATTTGAGAAATGCACCAAATTGACTGAGAAAAGCTGTAAATTACTGCCAACTTGAACCAGTCTAGCTGTTCTCCTTGGACCTCTTATAGATATGACCTTTTATAGACATGTGTCTGCCTACTGTCGCTTACATAAGGAGGAATTTGACCTATCTTTAACCTATCCATGCAGTGAAACGCACATACACACTACATGGCAGAAAGCACACCTGCCCACTGGTGGGCAACCCTGTTCCAGGAGCAGTTGGAGGTTAGGTGCCTGGTCAGTTGCAGGGTTTGAACTGGTGACCTTTTGTTCACAAAGCTGGTTCCTAAACCACAAGCCCACAGCTTCCCCAGGAGCCACTCCTCCACTCAAATCTTTGTCAAACTCTAAGATGGCAGTAGGGTAGTGAATGCTAGTACTGGTCTAATTTGCCTCAGTACCCTTCACTCACCTCTGAATTGTATCCCTGGAGAAGTTTGGGTGGATTGTGGGGCACCCCGTGTCCATGCACTTGAGGAAGATCATGTCCTGTAGCTTTAAGTAGTTTGAATTCTGATTTATCAGCACCATTCTCAGATAGTCTGAGTTAATGGCTTTAGATTATAGTATCTGCTGAATCCCATAAATGTAAATGCTTTTTAATTAAGAGCAGTGAGTTATTTAATACTGCACTTATCTTATTATGGTTATTATCTTATTATATTAAGATTAGATGAGAGAAAAGACTTTATTTATCCTAAAGGAAATTTTAGGGTCACAGTAGCATACATATTGCAAAAGAACAGACATAAATCAATTACAAAATAGGAAGGGGTGGGGTCTAAAATGCAGATTAATAAAATTACAGGGAGATTAGAGTATCTACATATATACACTGAGGTGCCACAAAAACTGGTACAGATGAGTCTATGCAAAATATATATGCTTTTGGTGGCTTCATCATGGTATAGGGATTATTTAGTTGGCATTCCACAGGTATATCTACAAACATCTCTGACAAGGGAACTCTGTGTGTGCCTTCTTTCTGATGACTTACACCTGTATTCGTTCTGATAGGTTTGGTCTCTTTTAACAAGACAATGAACATACATGTCTAGAGATGACAAATTATGCTTCGATGAACACATGAGTTTGGGGTTTTGCCATTCCTACCTAAATCACCAGATCTCAACGTTATCGAACACATCTGGGATGCCATACAATGATTTGTAGAACACAGAAATCTTGGAATACAGAAAAACAGAATTGTGGACCATTCTGCAAGAAGTTTGGTGTTCATTGCCTACAGAAAATTTCTGCAAGCTTGTGGAAACCATGTCCTGTAGGGGACCTACCAAGTATTAGACTGGTGTACCAGTTTTGCTGACAGTATATCTGAGATATATACATGACAGCATCAACAGGCATTGCACTGGTGTATGTATCCGGTATCAGACTGTGATAGGTTATTGCCAAGAGCACAAGAGATCACAGTATTCAGTGTAATGTGCAGAATGAGAGTAAAGGAATCACAACAGATTCAGAAATGGAGCACAGTCAAAGTCCAATGTGTACTGGAATTGACCTCCGCATATGACCCATCTGTGCAGCAAAACACACACACACTAGGGGGCACATGCCCAAAAGACCGCTCCCAGAGGACTGGTTGGGGGTTAGGTGCCTTGCTCAAGGGCACTTCAGTATAGTCATGGGTCTAAATAGTATAGCTCATCACAGTTCAGTCAACAGTAGATCAGTACTGACCAGGCACACCAGATATCTCCCACCAGTCAGTCTGCCACTAAGGGTGCTTCTCTGGTTTTCCACTGTTGTGTGCAAGGTAATGTGATCTAGTACTTAGAGAAAGTGAACGAGAGAACTCTTTTGACCAGTGTGCAGTGGAATTGCACCTCCGCTTTTAACCCATCCGTGCAGTGAAACACACACGAACACACTAGTAAACACTAGGGGGCAGTGAGCATACATGCCCAGAGTGGTGGGCAGTCCTGGGAGCAGTTGGGGGTTAGGTGCCTTGAGCAAGGGCACTACATTCAAATCTTGGCAGTCGTGGGGCTCTTTTGGTACCAAGGTGGGTAACCCCAAGTCTACGGCTGGCCCAAATATTATTATTATTATTATTATTATTATTATTATTATTAATATTATTATTAATATTCGATTATTATTATTATTATTATTATTATTATTATTATTATTATTATTATTATTATTATTATTAATATTCGATTATTATTATTATTATTATTATTATTATTATTATTATTATTATTATTATTATTATATACTATTATTAATAATCTTGCTGGCATTATTTCCAGTATTATTGCTGTATTGTATGCACATGTTTAATAAATCTTGCCATTGCATTCCGTTTACCCGTTCTTATTTGCGTGCAGAATTAGCACGCGCACTTCCGAGCTCGAGCGCTTTCACTCCACTCGCCCGTTACTGAGTTTAAACGCACGAGGCCGGCGCGCGACTATAACGGTTCCTTCAGCAGTCGTAACGGTTCCTGGAAGCGATACGAGAACAGAGAATATATAACCGAGAATATATAATTAATATTTACACCTGGGACCGTTTTTCTGATGGATTATTAAAGGTCCCAGATGCCTTGGCAACACTAACGGCCAACTAACATAACGATAACGTTAATGGTATCGAATTAAAAACATAAAACTTACCTAAGCTACTACCCGTCTACTAACCAGAGGTATGATCAAGTAAAGATACATGCTGTAGCAGGTCCTACAGTTCGAGATTAAAGTTGTAGTCTTTTGATAGTAACGTCTTAATATTATAAGATTATAGTTGAAACATTTCGAGATTAAATTTGTAGCATTTTGACAATTAAGTCTAAATATAAGAGAATATAGTGGAAATATTTTTAGATTAAAGTTGTAGTATTTTGACAATAAAGTTAAAATATTACGAAAATTTAGTTAGCTGAAATATTTTGCTAATTATGTTGTAGTATTTTGACAATAAAGTCTAAATATTCTGAGAATACAGTCAAAACATTTTGAGATTAAAGTTGTAGTATTCTGACGATAAAATCTAAATATTATAAGAATATAATCGAAACAATTTAAGATTATACTTGTAGTATTTTGACAATAAAGTCCAAATATTATAAGAATATAGCTAGTCAAAATACTTAGAGATTAAAGTTGTAATGTTAATTTAAAAAGTCTAAATATTACAAGCATATAGTAGAAATATTGAAGATTGAAGTTGTAATATTTCGAGACACGGTTAATCAAGCGATCTGTGTGTGTACACAATTTACCACACTAGTCTAAGTTCTTATTTTAAATGCTTACAAATGTACAGTAAGCAGTGTAAATATAAATTAAAGGTAACATTACACATGTAACACATAGGTAAAGGTAACATAACAAATGTTGCGGTATGGTGGTGCTGTAGGTGGGTCACACACTAGTTTCCTCCCACATCCCAAAAAAACACATCAAGAGGCTAATTGGATATGCTAAACTGTGCCTAGGTGTGAGTGTGTGTGTGTGTGTGTGTGTGTACTAATTTGTATGATTTGTAATTTGTCTTTTCCTCCCAAACATTATTCTGCATCACAAACCTATAAATAACTGCAGTATAAATTAAAAATATAAACAACTGTAAATAAAAATAGTGTTCATGTTTATCATTTGTAATATGCACATGCAAAATGTTACATGCAAATAATAATGACACTGCATACTGTACATTATAATAAAAAAGTATGTTAAATAACAACTAGCAGTATTTCGGCACATATCGTGCGCAGATACAGACCATCTGAATAACCTGTCTCAAAATACTACCACTTTATTCTCACAATACTTTGACTATATTCTCCAAATATGTGAGAGTGGTCCTAATACGTCATATATAAAGACATTAACATAACATAGTTTCTTTATATTGTTTCTTTATATATCAGGTGTCACTCAGACACCTTCTTCCTTACATATACAGTGTTTAACAAAGTGGTGCAAAGAAAGAGGGACATTATGGGACAGCGTTACATTCTGAAAATTGACTTATTTTTTGGGGCTAGAGAACATTTTTAACAGGTTTACAAACAGGTTTAATGACGTCAGTAGCTGTTAGCATAGCTCCTAAAGATGCATGAATGAATACGTGTTAGCTAGCCACCCAGAGAGCAAGTGTTACACTGTTACAGCAACAGCTAGCTAGAACTTTTCTAGACAAATCAATAACTATGGTTGAACTGTTTTTTTCCCACCCAGATGGCTACTAATACTTTAGCCGAGCAAAAATGTTCCGTCATCTCCATCGCTCCCACAAACTTCCCTGGAAAAGTGTGGAATTTAGTGAACAATCCTCAGGTTTTGTCTATCTGCTGGGACGACAGCGGGGAAGGAATACTGATCTATCAGGAAAGCTTCCAAAATGAAGTGATGATGTCCTGCACCAGTGACTTCAAAACAACAAACTTCACCAGCTTCATTCGGCAGCTCAACCTGTATGGCTTCAGAAAAGTGCTCAGAGACCAGGATGTCCCTTCCGTCAAAGCCCGACTACACCACTTTCACAACCCGAACTTCCAACGGGATAAGCCAGAACTTCTATTTAACCTACAGCGACTCACGGCTGACAACAAGGCCAAGCTCAATGCTGGGATGACGCTGACAAAAAGGACATCGACGCGTTTCCGTCATGGGATTCTGAATTCATCCAAGGAAAGTTCTGCTGAGATGAGAACAGGTTGGTGGGCTTTCAACAAGAAGATAAAAAAGAATAGACAGAACAGTATATATTCATTCATTTGTTTTCAGAAACAGCTTTATCCTGGTCAGGTTCATGGTGAATGTAGAGTCTATCCTGAGAAATCTGGGCATTCTGAATAGGACACCAGTGCATTACAGGACACTGTGCGCACACACACTCATTCACGTCTTGTGGCAATTAAATGTAACCACTATTACTGAAACCTAAAGGACACACACCTCGACCCTAGTCCACAGTATTCTGGGCCGCTGTGTGAATGCTTTAAATCTTGAAGCACTAAACAGGGAAAGCTACTAGCAGTGAAAAAATATTAG
>JAOVVF010000028.1:10861085-10873893 GCA_028565595.1 Duopalatinus emarginatus | reverse complement strand
ACAGACAGACAGACAGACAGACAGACAGACAGACAGACAGACAGACAGACAGATAGATAGATAGATAGATAGATAGAATGCAAATAAGAAATACAAATCAAACAGATATTCAGTAGTTCAGTCTGTATAAAGAACAACAAACCAACACTGTTTCTAACCAACATTTTTTTTGTTTTTTAAAATAAGAATTATTAATAAACTTAGTCAACGGCTCCCTAGTACCTAGACATGTGCACTACATAGGGTATTGAACTACATGGCTTTTGCACTCTATGTAGTGCACTACTTGGCTGCTAGGGCACTATTTTGGATTGGGCTACTGTTAGCGCCCGTTATTAGCCGTTTCTATGGTGATGACAACGGCTTTCTTTACGCAAGGTGGAGAAACGTGTGCTAGCTTAGCGCTTTTAGCCACGTTAGCTATGTTAGCTGCTTAGCAGGCTGTCCAGACCCGGAGGAACAGAGGACCTAACCTAGCAAATGTTTTTAATGTCGTTATATCGTTTTCAGTAGTGATATTTAGTTTAGAATAATGAAGGATGGATGTGGTAACAAGTGTGAGAAAGGAAAGTGCAGACCGGAAGTGTCGAACAGCGCGTCAGGAGGTTTGAATGTTATTGTATTTAGTTACATAATAAGAGATTTTATTATTATACGCCTGACATCCTCATGTAGTTAATTTAATTAAAGCTATTAATTTACAACTTTACCATGAAGCCAGAAATAATATTTGGATAATAATAATGTATTTAGGTAAATCTAAAGCAGTTACAGAAGGACTTTTTCAACCTCTCCATTGTAGGTAATTGTGAAAAGAAAGTGCAAGTGAAGCAAAGCATCAACCTGGCAATGCTAAGGTATTAAATACGGTCAATAATGCTGAGGAGCAGTTTCATTTTAATCTATTACATCCTATCAGAACTGGTTTTAAATGTAAATGGTCATTTTAATGAGGCTCTTTAATCTGTTTTTGATCAACGTCTTGTACATTACAGTGAGGAGCTGGAGAGAAGAACCAAGGAGACCCAGAAGCTCCAGGAAGAACTCGAACAAGCCACGAGACTCACTTTGGAAAGAATGGGTCATGCGTTAAGTCCCACAGATGTCTCAGGTAAGCATATTTATACAAGTGTGTATATCTCTACAATTTGCATGACACGGTCATTAAATGTCTTACTTATGCATGTGAACTTGTAGATTATGAATCAGAGGGATCTCCAGAATATGGAGTTAACACCCAACTTAATTCCATCCAGTCCATTAACTATGACGTGGATGTGAATGAAGCGAGTTTTCAGGGCAGAGATCTTCTCGAACGTGCACTACAGGATTATTCACAGCAAGTCTCAGCCCTCCAAAAGCAACTGAGAGAGGTCAGTAGACCGCGTGTTCAAGACATTAGACATATAGTTATACAAGAGAACTTTATTTGGTAGCTCACAGAAAGACCAGCAGCAATAAAAGACAGTGATAAAAAATAAAAATCTAATATAATAATAATTTAAATAAATCATATATCTTTGGAAAGCCTGTTAATTTCTCTTTTAAACGGTCCCAGATTTGTAAGGAACATGCATTTGCTTATTCTGCCATCGACTCATTTGTGTTTGGTGTACTGGATGATTGAAGTTTGAAGAAACAAGACATATGGGCAGGTTTATTTATTTAACAAACAGGAGCCTCAGTAACATGTGGAAAAACCACACACAACCACAACAGCCTGGCACCTCCTCCTCATGCTGGTCACCAGCCTGATGACACACTGTTGTGGGATGGCATCCCATTCTTCAACCAGCACTTGTCACAAGTCAGTCAACGTGGTTGTGTTGGTCATTCTGGCACCAACAACACAGCCAAGCTGATCCCACAAGTGTTCAATGGGGTTGAGGTCAGGACTGCTGGCAGGCCATTCCAGCTTTTAAACCCCTCTCTGAATGGGCGAGCGTTGTCATCTTGGAGGATAGTGTTTGGTCCCAGATATGGGGTTGCCACTGGTTTCAAAATTTCATCTGGATGCTCACCAATGCAGGCACCTGATTGGCAGCACCTGGGGGTACCAAAAGCTCAAAACAAGTGTGAATAGCAACAGGAAAATAAGCTGTTTGGCATTGGCAGAGAAGATTTGGGAAATTTTTCATCGTCGCAACCCACATACTGAGCTCTACTGCTCATCCTACAAATGCATGTTCCTTACAAATGTGGCACCAGTTAAACGAAAATTAAACAGGCTTTCCAACGGTTGCCAAGAAGCATTGTTACAACAAAGAAATAATCTACCAAACACAAATTTTCTTACTTTTTGTGCTATGTTTATATAATATATGCAAATTGTGCAGTCTGAACAGATATTTACAGTAAACAGTAGACAGTAGGTAATTTCACACAGTGAATAATTGTGATTACAATCCTAAATATAAAGTGTCAATGTGTTAGCAGTAACTTGGGGAAGGGCAGAACAGGTAGACAGTAGCGTTGCACATAGCGCATAAATGTATTTTCCTGGATGGAATTTTTTCACTGTTTTAGTTTAGCCAGTCTTCTGGATGATAATAATAAGAAAAATGATGATGATGATGATGATTATTATTATTATTATTAATTTTACTACTACTACTTTTGGTTATTATTGTTGTTGTATAACCAGTCAATGGTAAATTGGTGTATTGTGAAAGTAGTGTGAAAAGATGTTGAATGCGGATCAAAGCTCTTTTCATAATATTACATGTATACATGTATGTGTCATCCATTGGTGATGCCTTTTCAGACGTATGAGCAGCATGAACTACAAAAGTTTAATTTCCTTCAATCCATCATCAAATTAGAGAACAAACTGCAAGAAAGCCAAACTGAGAAAGACGCCTTGACAAACTTAAGGTAAAATGTGTAATATAAAAAGTCCAAATATTAACCACTTCCCAGTGTTATATAGTGTATATAGTGTATTATTCTTTCACAGACTAAAGGAATCTCAGAAGTATACCAAACTAATAGAGCAGCTACAGGCAACTCAGCTGGAGCTTCACTTGCTAAAAGAGACAGAAGGCCCTAAACTGATGGAAGCTGAGGACAGAGTGAAGACCTTAAGCAGGAGAGAAGAAATGATGGAGCAGATGCTACAGGACGTCTTTACAAGCCTTTCAGATTATGAGAAGCGCAGGGGGAAAAGCAGCAGACTTTGTTATGATGGAGCCTTTAGCCAAAGTCAGTTTCCTCTAGCAACTGAAGTAGAGAAAGTATTGCACAACCTGGAGAATGACAACCGTGGCCTACAGGAGAAACTGCACACGGTATGGTATTTAGTTGTAGGTATGTTAGGTGATTTTTAATCAGGGGATTTTATCGAGCTGGTCTGAAACAAAAAATTTAAAGGAGGCCTCTCTTTACAGTGTTATCAAATAACCACCAAAACACATACTGCATTTGGCTAGGATGCTTGAATGCTAGGGCAGAAGAGGGAGCTCTCTACATTGATCAGGAACATAGGGCTGGCAAGCACGTGAACATATTTCCTTGTCCTGATTAGTTGATCAAGTCCACAAAGACAACAGCAGCATCAGAGATTTTATTTCAGTAAAACTGAATGTGTGAGGACAGAATGCACAATGTGTTAATTAGTGTTTACCCCATGTAATTGATTTTATTGTAAAGAAGTGACCCAATTAGCTCAGTGATTATTGATAACTTATGATGACTATTTTTTTTTTACAGGTGGAGAGAGAACTAAAAGATCTGAAGGAACAAGGTCAAGGAAAAACGGAGTCTGTACTACAGGAGCATAAGGAAAGGTAAAATCATTTTTGTTCCATAGGACTATGAACCTTATAAGCCATGGCAAGAGTGACTGGAAGGTTGCCGGTGCCCTAACTGCTCACCGGTGTCATGAATAAGGGCTGCACCTCACTCTGGGCAAGTGTGTTCAATGTGTGTTTCACTGCATGGATGAGTTAAATGCAGAGGTCGAATTCCTGTGTGTTCATGCACAGTAGGTCAATCGCCTCACTTTCACATTTAACCTAATTCTTTATTGCTTAATCATTTACGTGATGTTGACCTGTTTTGAGATTCAATTTGTATTGGTCCTGTTGTGCAATAAGCTTCCTGTTTGATCGATTATACATATAAAAAAAAATGAAAATCCTGCTTATAGACAAACCTCAAACACAGACTAAACTCTCTTCTTTTCTAACCTCTTCTATTACCTTTTTTTTTTAAAAAAAAAAGAATGGAGCAGATTATAACCAGTTATGAGCAGAAGGTGGCGATGTTGACTGAGAAACTGAATTGCTCTCAGACTAATGAAGTTGGCCTGCAACACCAGGTGGACGAATTACAGTAAGTCACACCATGACAGCTGTGTAACAGCTAGAACTAAACACTTTTCTTTATAAATCACTAGTCTGTATTTTTAACCACACTCTATTGTGTATTAATACAAGACAACAGCTCCAAAACCAGACCTCATTGTACCAGTCAGAGATGAGTGATATGAAGTCTGCTCTCTCTGTACTGCGCTCGGACCTGTTGGAGAAAGAGAAGAGCTACACAGCCAAGGTAATAAAAAACATTTCAAAATGTTAACAGATTTCAATAGCTGGATTTTTTTCACTTGTATCAAATATATGATTACACAATATCCTCTTTCTAACCTCCTGCTTATTCATCGTGTAACAAACAAGTATGTGGAGTTTATAAAGTGTGCTGCTTTCTTGAAAAGGGAGTGAACCTGTGGCTTTTTGATTAGGTCAGTGTTCTGGAGGAGGTGCTGGCTCAAGCAAATTCCAAGACAGAGCAGATGCAGGGAGAGAGAGACCTCTCGCTCCAGCAAGCTGAGGAACAGGACACACAGCTGTGCCGACTTACAGTAAATCATCTTTAACCCTAATTTCATTTCATTTCAGAAGAGCAGGCGTGCATTTTAGAGTGTTCCTTAGAAACCCAGATTTCCTCAGAAAGAATGTCAGTTTTAACGAATTTTAGATTAAACATAATAAACACTACTTGTTTTTGTAGAAAAACCACAATAGCTTTTTTGGGTTGTGTAAAACCCCCAAAACAGACAAAACCACAAGTTGCGTAAGGCTTCCAAACAAAGATAAATTATAGATGATTTATTTCCAAGTACCCTCTGCTCCTCACCCAAATGATTTATTTAGTAGTTTCTAAATGAATGGTAAGAGTTTAATCACAGCACCATGCAGGACACTGTAGTAAAATACAGAATTACATATAGAAATTAGTATGGCATGTTGCAGTAAATTTTCATAACCGCAATTATACCAAACCATCCCAGACAGAGCTCAGACAGACTGCAGAGGAGCTGTGCCTAGAGCGGCAGCAGAGGCTAACGCTGGAACAGCGCAGCCTTGGAGTCCAGCAGCTTGAGAATCTCATCCGATCTCTTATAGAGCAGTACGAGAACTGTGTATGTATATTATTTTTGTCTGTAACTACATTACCTTAGTCTGAACATTTGAAGACTTGTAGTCTGATGTACGGTTATTGCACCATTGGACAGTACATTTTTTATTAAAGTTATCAGGTACAAAGCAGCGAGAGTCCCAAGAAGAGCTAGAACAGCTGTGGGGTGAGATACAGCAGCTCAAGCAGGCCAACAAAAACACAGTGTGTTTGCATGTAAGGAAACAAGCAACAGCTTTCCAAGTATTTGTTGTAATCTTATTTTTCCAATCTGTTCTTAATCTTATTTTCAGCTATTGTTCCTGACATTCTCTTCTGTTGCTATTCCAAAATGTGTAAAACAGAAATTGTTATAATCGACTTAAGAGCTTACCACCTAGAACCACTTAAATCAGAAATGAATTAGGAATCACACTAGCACAATGTTTGGGATATAGCCAAACATCACTCTCATTCACAGACAATGTTAAGTGATTTGTATGAAATGGTATGTGAATCCGCATCCCATGTGGAATGATGTATGCAATGCAGGAGCAGAGCAGCAGGGAGGTCAGGAGGCTACAGTCTCTGCTTGACGAGCGGGATGAAATTCTGCAGCTGAAGCACAGAGAAGTGAAGGAGAGCCGGACTCATCTTGAGGAGGCGCACACACAGGTGCAGGCACTAAAGACCGAGGTGAAGCTGTTAAGTGTCAAGCTGGAAGATGGGAAAAGGAGTGATGAGTTGCTGGAGCAGGAGAGGAAGGGCCTGACCAAGCAGCTTGAGCAGCTCCGGCTGGACAACCAGCAGTTGAGGGTAAACTTATAGAGGGCATTAAAGTTAAAAGCATTACATGTAAAAGAATTACGTTACATATTACATATACATTATTCATCATGCACACACGTTCACACCTAAAGGCATTTTAGAATAGAGTAATCTACCCACAAGCATGTTCTTGGAAGGTCGTAAGGAGACCCTTGAACATGGAGAACATGGAAAAACAATGCAGTAATCAAAGCCCAGGATCAGATCAAAAATGTTAAAGCTTAGCTATATGACATCAGCTAGCCCCATCTGCCAATAGTAGCTGCACACCAGTTTCTGTTAGTCGCTATATCACAGACTTGCATATTAAGGGTTGAGTTATGAATGTGTACTGAGAACATAATGCCATAATTTATACACTGTGTTGATAGGTGCAAAAGAATTACATGATTTTGTGTTATTGTGAGATGATCAGTGTATAGTAAATTACCGAACCATGATCTTTTGTATTTGTATTTTGTATTTGTATTTTGTCAAATAACCCAGAATTAATTAAGTCCTTAGTTTCGAAAATGATTAGTGATTTATATTCAAAAAACAAATTTATTGTAGTTGGTTCAATCATTTGCACTGATTTATTTACTGTTGCTACACCCACAATAATTATAATTACATCCATAACCAACAAAAAAACAATAGAATTGCAATATTGTCATGCAATGGATCTTCAGTTCAGGCTTTTTTTAGAGCATCTTTACAAACCTATGTATAAATTGAACACGCATCACCAACCCATCATTTCAATGGCTAACAGCCAGCATACAAACTTCTACAATATATCCATATGTGATAACCCATTCTTGTCTGTGTGAACAGGCTGCCCTGCTTGAGGCAGAAATGAGGCTGAGTGCTGTGAAGCAGGAGACAACCCAGCAGCAGGCAGCCCTGTCAGAGAGGATGAGCAGCCTCCACCAGCTAACTCTACAGAAACAGCAGGCGACTGCTGAACTGGAGAGCAAGTGCAAGACACTAGATCAACTCAGAGGTAAAGAGAAATACTCAGTGTATAAAAAAATGCATGTACAGATCTAAACAGAATTTGCCAGTGAAATAGCTGAATTTGTGAAGTGGAACCTAGTCACGTATGAACCGAGCTTGTTCTGAGTAGGGGCAGTGTGCAACATCTGGATACCCCCTATGCACAATGCATGCTAAGACTGTCCTACAGAGAAACAATACTTTATTACACAACATGTTTTCCTTTCTGTTTTATGCCTGTGTGCATATTTAATTAACAAGTACACCTGACCTATTCACTTACCAGCTTTGTGACCATGTTGGAGCTACAGGTGGCCTTTCCTTCAAACTTGGGGACAGCCTGCCCTCGTCTCTTCCCTCCTGGGTCGGTTTCTCTAAATATATTTCATGTCTTCTCCCATCTAGCAATTAACAGACATAGTGGCCTGCCGCAAGTGGTTTTTGAGCTGTTTTTTTAATTGACGTACCATGCACTCTTTAATGTCAAGTGGTGCTAAATTAGCTGGATTTCTGCTATCTCTGGAGCTGGAATTTTCCCTCCTCACAACCCACCCTTTTTTTTCTCCTCTGTTTCTATTGGCCCCACAAAGAATCAGGCCATACATGACATTCGCTCTGGTTAGCTCTACTAACACTATGTACAGCAGGCTACAAAGTTAATCGGCATATGTCTAGATTCACTGAGAATGCTAGTCCACTCATTATTCCAATGTGTTGTGGATATCGCTATGGTTGCCAGTCAGATTCAGGGTGGATTTAATGAAGCATATATCTTTGCCAGTGCCAAGTCAACACATTGCCTTTTGTGCTTCTCTTTAGCAGACCTGGACAGCCCTCTGGGACAGAATGCCTTGAGGGCCTAGCTCACAGTTGACCTCAACATGTAGATTTTGGATTTCAGGCCTTACTTGTTGCCCGGTGATGCCCGATATAACTTTGGTTCACACTGCAGTTTTCCCAGTAGTTACTTTTGTATATGTGGTTTTCTAAACCCAGAATAGCCACAAAATCTATGTGTCATTTAGGATAAAGAACATAAGATGACTTCAGCTTTGTGACATGTTGCATTATCATGTTGGAAGTAGCCATTAGAACATGAGTAAATCACACATCATATATTTCCCTGTTCTTATGGTTGACGTGAACATGACCTAAAACATTTATGCATTGCACTGTTTGATAATTGCATGAATATGTAGGTGTACTGGTGTTCCTAATAAAGGGCTTGAAGACTTCCAGTTTTTGTAGTAATAACTGTCATGTGTTGGGTCTCTCTTTTAGAAGAGCAGGAGGTTTTTAAAGAAGAACTCAGCAAGAAAATGCTGAAGCTGCAACAGCAGAACAACAAACTACAAACCCAGCGTAATAACATCCAAAACGACTTGGAGCAGGCTAAGAACACCCTCAAAGCACTAAAGGGTGCAGATGAACATGGTACACACCCACACACCGAACGAATACTGTATATAAGGTACACCCCAATATATAAACATGCTTAAAACTCATCCTTTTAAATGTAACCACTTTATTTATTAAGATAAAGAAGAATTTAAACAGAACCACACACAAATAAGATTAAAGATAAAGGAATGATTACACCTAGATATACACAATAATGTGATAAAAATGTTTCACATATTCCTACTGATTGTCAGGACAGTTATTCTGCTCAGTTTACACATTCTGATCTTGTTTAGAAAGTAAACTCCCATACTGGTTACCTTCCTATTTTCTATTCACAATTTCCTCAACATCTGCACTCATATTTATTGACGCTGTTTCTGTTGTTGTCACGTGCAAGATGCTATACCTGTTAACTGATTGGCTGTTTGCCTGTCACTCATAGATACAGGCAGTTGTAGCTGTATACAAAACACCACAAAGTGGCCGCTGCTGGGCTCTTGAGCAAGGCCATTAATCTTCAATCTTTAATTGCTTGGCTGTATCGATAAGATAAATGTAAGTCGCTCTGGGTACGGGTGTTTGCCAAATGCCATAAGTAGCATAATCTGTTACTAACTAGCTATTTTATAGGTATCATAAATGTTATTGTGGTTATCACTCTGCTCATTCCAGGTAATAGATTTTATTTTTGTCTTGTGATCGCTGTGAAGAATGATTGTGTTTGATTCTATTCTATATTCCAATTTATAACATGCTCCTGGCTAGTTTTTTTCAGTAAGCTTTACTGTAAACGAATGTAACTAAATTTGATCACTGTCTGCGCTCCCATTATGAAGAGGGAGTGTGAGTCAGCTGTCAAGGCCTCTTAAATTATTTAGCTACCGATTAAACAAATAGATTAAACAAAACGGCCATTTTCAATTAAGGCCAGCTTTTGTCTTCACAGTGACACAATGGGGAAACAGTGGAGCCAAGCTGGCACTCACTGACCCCATAGGATCAGTCTCTAATTGTAGATCTATCAAAGCCCTGGGAAAAGAATGTATAGGAAGTGTTCGTGTATACATGTGCAAATATAGATCTCCATCTCCAGTGAGAGTAGCCCATGCTTGAAGGGAAAGGATGTTTTTATAATCAGCGTCTTTTTTTGTGCAAAGGTAATTTACAATGTTCATTCAGTGAGGTGAGATCTGGGTCAGGTTAAAATAATAGGTGGAAGACTCTGACCCCGTGGTTTCACTCGTCTTTTAGGAGCGTGTTCAGCCTTCCCTTCATTATCCCTCAGTTGAGGTGAATAGCAGGAAGGCTGCATACTGGGATGCTAGTTTTGGAGCATCTTGGTGCACAAGCTTCCTCCTATTATTCTTCCATGTGTTTTTCCATCATGTGTCTATGTAATCCGACTCTGCCGTTCAGCCATTTGCTCGTTTCTCTCTACGTCATCATGGTACGATTGTTACAGTGAGAGACTGTAAAGTTAAATGCTTTGGAAAGCATTGTGTTTGCATTGGCTAGGTCCTGACCACTGGAGTCTAGTTTCTTTAAGGCTTTTTGTTTGTTATATTGCTTTTGTGTTATTGCATGGTACATAGGAGATTGTGAAGAGAATGGGAACAATGTGGTCCCATATGACGCCAGCATCAGTCTTTTGAGACGCTAGACAAAGCGTCCTTTGAATCGCTGGCAGGAATTTAACAGTGTAGCTGCTAACTCACTTTCTTCAGGTCATGTGAAGCAGCCATTCTGAATGTTAATTCCAGGTTTAATTTTGGTTGCAGATTTGCATTGTGTATTTTGTCCATGCATTAATTTAACAAAATTAGATCTTGGGCATATAACACCTTTAATAACTTCCTGATAATGCTTAAAAGCTGATATAATAAAAAATGTACGGCATTTGGCAGACGCTCTTATCCAGAGTGATTTATATTTATCGCTGTTGAAGGTTAAGGGCCTTGCTCAAGGGCCCAACATTTGCAGCTTGTTGGTGGGATCAGAAGTCCAACGTTTTAACCACTCATCTACCATCTGCCCTATATAAATACCATATAAATGATTTAATATATATATAAATATAAATAAGTGGTTTGTTTCAGGTCTAAAGGTTGCCTTGGGCATACAGAAGCAGATGACTGCTAAGCGAGAACAGGTTGACTTGCTCCAGAGCCGTGTACAGATACTGGAGGAGACCACAGAAAAACTTACCCAGGTACAGCTGGAGCTCCAATGACAAACTCTGTCACCTAGGACACTTTCCAACTGCACCATCCAATAAAGAACAGGCTCAAACACGAGCTAGTATATTGCTGGGTTATAGTTCACTTTCCACCAACATGAGAGACGACTGTAATAACCACAGTGATGACAGAAATAGCGTCTGCGTTATTATTACAGCACGATAATGGTTTTGTATAATACAACATGAAAGAAGTGTTTGGATTAACATCGTCCCATTCTTTGCTCAGCCCTTTTGGTTAAACATCTTGTATTAGCAAAATTACTGTCAGAATGACTGATCATTGAAGGGATAAATAGCACAATACTTCTTTTAGTGGCATTAACACTACCCCAACAAATCAGTCTGTTTTTTTTTTTATGTAATACTATATGGTCTACATTGGAAAAAACACTTGGTTCTGTAGCTATTTTGTGCTTGCCATGTTTGGATTAATCAAATTCAGTATCAAGCTTGAATAATGAGGTTAACCCAGATGCTGTGGATGGGTTGTTTGGATTCTCAGGAAAAGAACTACCAGGTGATGAAGGGCAAACGTCAAACGCAGGAGCTGCTTTTGGAGAAGGAGAGAAGGAAGAGGCTTGAAAGTGACTTGGAGGCTTACTGTACTAAAGAGAATCTGCTGAAGAGTGAAATTGAGCGTCTCGACACAGCTCTGCACAAGGTTGTTTTAAATCGTGTTTTAATTGTAAAGATTGGATGATGAAGAACAAGCACAATAATACCTTTTAAAATGAATGTTAATATGTAGTATATTTGACTGAAAACAGTATTGCTTTTTAATATTAATTATCCAGTCTTCAACTATCTGATATTTAAATAATAAATAATGCCTGTTGGACATTTTTAATGAATTGTTTTACATGTAAAAAAGTTTTAGGATGCATTATGTATTATTTTTTGCATTATGTATTTTGACATGACTGTTATGCCTAATCTCTTCCAGATGTGTGACAGTTTTGCAGAGTGCCAAGAGTACATTCAGAAACAGCAACAAGAGATCATGAGGCTAAAACTCCAGCACACACTGGAGCTGAAGGTATGTGTTGTACTGAGAATTCCATTCAGCTGTGCTAACACTGATTACTACCATTACAATCACACTGTTCAGCAGTACAATACAGCTTTGTACGCCTTGTCTAGGAGGGCCAGAACGTGCGATCCTCAAGTGTCAGAACCTGTGAGCAAGGGCAAGCCCTACAAGATGCAGACAACATCTGCAGATCGCCCATCACCAGCCCTACACTTCCAGCACAAGTGCCTTTTCAAGCTCACTCTCACAGCCAGGTGGAGTTATAAACACTTAAAATTCTAGATATTAAACCTGATGACCATTAGACTAGTTTGGAGTGTGTTTTCTCATTTTGGACTCTTTTTGTTTTGTATTCAGTTCAACATTAGTCACCAAAAGTGCAGCCCCGTTTTAGAGCTGAGGAACCTGGTTAAAGAGCTTAGCAGTGTGATTGATATGGAGCAGTGGCCTGACACCAGCTACACCAGCTTCAGGAAGTGTGAGCAAACACACAGGAGCAAAAAGTACGAGTTTTCTCATGGCTCTTCTATAAAGCAACCGGAATAAGCGAGGCCAGGGGAGAGAAATGTGTTACGGCAAAGAAGGGTGCAGTTTTTTTTATTAAATAACAAGAACATCAAAACTGCACCACATCACCTGTAGTGTAGTAGGTATTTGTACAGTACTGTGTAAAAGTCTTAGGCACATGTGAAGGAATGTTGTGCAGAGGTTTTTACTATTTGAAAGAAAACCCCCACAATGAGCAGTAAACAGTAATAAGGATTCGGTTTGACTACACTTTGCTTTTTTGTTAAATAGTCGGCCCCATTTTGGGGTGATCCAATTTTATTAGGGAATCAGATGATCAATTTTACCGAGTGTCCTGGAGAACCTGTTTTTCTGGAGGGACGGACTGTCACACTCACTTCTTCCTTCATTCTGTTTTTTTATAT
>JAOVVF010000028.1:10849179-10859668 GCA_028565595.1 Duopalatinus emarginatus | reverse complement strand
GTTTTTGTACTGACTCAAAAATGCAGAATTTATAAAATAAATGTCTACAACAACATTTATACTAAACACCATATAGGCTGCCTAAGACTTTTGCACAGTACTGTAGGTAGAATTTTATATACTGAAGGTTTATATATAATGAGGAAACCTGTTATTTTAAAACTCCCAGGTCTGTTGCTGAAGTCTATCAACAAACTAATAAGTTTTTATATTGTTACTTTTTAGCACAATAATATAAAACACAGCAATAAATATTTGAAGCTGAGCCAAAAATGAAAGATTTTTAGAAAAGAAAAATGCACCACTTACGAACATGCATGTTTAGAAAGTTTTACAATTAAATATCACACAACAGATGGTCCAGTATATCACCTTTTAAATGTTGTATATATTTAATATATCAGTTTTTTAATGAAAAATGCCAGTAATAGTGATTTAAATGTATCCACAAATTAGGCCCATCTCTGAAAGCATGAGTTTTGTAAATTTGGTGTTTATTGGTGCCTGAGGAATTCACAATAGAGAAATTACACAAATTCAACTTTATATTCAATGTTAAATTCAATTTTAGCACTTTTAACAGTGGACATTTTCACCAAGCAGCTATGAGGAAACATAGATAGAGATTTCGGTCTCTAATGAGCAATCCCTTTAGACTGACTTAATAACTGCCCTTGTTTTCTAAGTACAGAGAAATGTTCTTGTCTGTGGTAATCACTTTAAATGTAATGTTTACCCTGGAGGATTCATTTAAAGTAAAAACAATATTTGGTGCAATTCAATATTAAATTCATTTAACTTAACTAGAATGTTATGTTTGCAGTAGTATTTGATTAAAAAGCTCATGCTATTGCAATATCTTGCCATATTTATGCAGAGATGAAGTTATTGAGAACACTGATGCTGAAAGTAGGAAGATGAGGCCCAGTACCACTAACAAGTGAGACGATCTCTAATCTAAGATTGTGTATTTTTATCATCATTGTTTCACCATGCATGAATGTGTGCCAGTCAGTGCTTGTGCCTTGCTTGTGTAAGATTCACTCCTGTGTCCGTTTTGATTGTATGACAATACTTACCTGACTGTGGTTTGAACTGCTCTCTTTCTCCATTCTATATTGCGCTATTAATGCACACTGCCATTAATGCACGGTTGACCTGTCCTGCATGTGTTGCCATAATGCAGTGAGCAAGATCCTGTCCAAGCACCAAACCTCAGTAAACAGGACGTGAGCGGTGCTTTTTCAGCTAACAGTGAGTGCACAGCTGTAATGAATGCACTTAATAAATGGGCACTTCCGTACAGAAAAACGAACCCTTCTAAAACCCCCTGCTCCCCTCCCCCCCGGAACCTTCACTCCTGTTATTTGTGCAACGATAAGACAGAATTTGAGATATTATTAGATATTATAAAGTGCAATGTTCCCTAAAGTTTCACTTAATGTCCTTTTGTGACTTCCTTCCTTTCTTTTTCCATGAAGCTGGACTGAGAACAGGTCGGCCTCGCTACACTTCATTCTGTGTAGCAGCGCTGGGGCGGCGGTCTCCAGTACACTCCCTTCTGACATCTGACCTTCCTACCAATATCCATAGTAGCCTCAGGACACAAAACCCTGCCTTTACTGTGCAAACACGTAAGTCTTAAAAATGTACCAAGCTGAAGTTCTACTGTTATAGAGACAAAACACAAACCTGCATGGGAACTTTCATTATTAGTATCATTTATGTTTTGCTTATATTTTAGTATTAAAAAAAGATATTTGGATATTTAACATGCATTGATCTACTTTCAATCTTCTTGCATACACTATATGTACACTATATGCCAAAGGTATGTGGACACATCAAATCCATATATGGGACAAACATTTTAAAACAAAATTGGAAGCACATGGTTGTATAAGATGTCTTTTTACACTTTCCTGTAGCATTACACTTTCCTTTCACTGGAAAAGAGCTCAGACTCAGAAATGTAATAACATTCACAGAGCCCCCACCTCATCCCCACCCAACACCTTTAGAATAAATTTCTTACAACATTCTCTTACAACATCTGATGTCATTAATTCTCCTGTGGCTGGATGAGCACAAATCACCACAACCAAAGCCTTTCCAGAAAAAAATGAGGTTATTATTACATTAAAGGGGGACTAAATCATGCAATGTTAGAAAACATTTCTAGGTGCAATGGTCAGGTGTCTACAAACTTTTGGCCATATAGTGTAAGCTGGCTGAAACTTTTTCAACATAGCCAAATGACTGTTGTCACTCGTTACTGAAAAAAGGGGTCTGAAATGCTTTTTATTTATCGTATATGTTACCTACATCTTTTTAGTTCTGTAATTATGCATCAATTATCAAATTACAATAAAATAAAAAAACAGTTTGTGTTAGAAAAGTAATATCAAATATATATACTTTACTGTCACAATAAGGTACTTACTGAAGTCATGCTTGTGGCCTAAATCTTAAATTCCTTAAATAAAGCCTTATAATGTGTGAATGTATATGAATATATGCTAATGTATTTTCTGGAACAGCTTTCAGTAAGCAAGCTGAAATAACCAGGCAGACATGCAAGAAAGTTAGACAGTCTTCAGAACAAAGCAAAGGATCATCAAATAAAGAATCAAGGTAGAAGTATTGCTAAGAGTTTAAACAGTTCTGGTTATTTTATAGGATTTTCGTGTATCATGGAAAGCTTATATTCTGTTGTTTGTGTTTGACTCTTTTGCAGAAATGGCCTCGATGATAAAAAGCCAGGAAAAGATAAGGAGAAGCATTAAAGAGATAAAAACAGTGAAAAAAGATAAGCGTCTAGACCAGACAGAAGACAGCTGAATTAATATCAAAAGGAAATAAATGTTTTGTTTTACATATTAAAATAGATCATGAACCTAATAAATGACTACAGTGTTTCATCTGGCAAAAAATTAGACTCATAATTTAAATAAAAGACAAAACTGTTAAAAAAGTGTTGCCCAGAATTTCACTGTTATTCTTTAATTAATGTTTCAGCTTAGCGTACTGCTCACCTACACCACGTGGCTGATAGTTGAGGTGTATTTAAAGCATAGCCGTTCCCTGGTGTGGCAGAGCTGAAGCTGTCACATCTGTTACTCTGGTCCTTTCTCCTGCTCTTCCTCCGAAAAAAGACAACTGAGAAACTACAGAGTAATAAAAGCAAATCTCAGATATGTTCATCCTAGTCATATATAACGCTAGTTTTCAGGTTTCATACGTCAGTACACGATTCTTTGTCCTTACCCTGGGAACTCTCAGTCCTTTATCAGTGATGAACTGCTTGAACGCTTGAGCTCCATAAATCTGCTTCAGTTCTTCATCCTGTTCAGCAGAGAAAAAAATGAACAGACATGGAGGATGGATCAGCCCACCTGTCTGCTCTCAGTGGCTTTAGCTGTTTACACTCACCTTCTCAGTGGGCTGCTGCTCAAGCTCAGAATCTTCAGTCGCTGATCGGTCTCTTAGTGGCTCATTTGCAGGCCGTTTCTTCCATGATTTAGGATTTAAATACCATGCTCCGTATGTAGTTTTTTTACTAGGAGCGTACACCTGGTGTTGAGAGAATAATGGGCAAGAAATAACAATAAGGTTTGGGTATGTTGCATTTAGTAAGGAAAAACCTTTAGGCATGCACTATAACGGCACTATATTATTCAATTTTATGTAAACATTCACTCATTTTTAAAGGTTTGTACTTGTTTTATGACACAAAACCTAGAAATCAAATGTATCTGTGAACCCAAATATGAATAATATCCACTGTAGTACATTACAGTATGAACAGTTGAACTAAAGGTTAAGCTTTTTCTGTTCTCCAACTGTTTATACGAATCTTTACTCTGAACTGCTGACAGTTTTTGAAAAGCACATACTGATCCATAATAGTGATACATTTGGCACTAACAGCAATCTTTAATCTACCCTTGTAGATACATTTTTTCAGATCAAAACACAGTGTACACAGGCTGAATATTCATGGGCAAGTTCAACAGAAAGAACAGAAAACTAAAAAACAGTGCACACTACCAGTCACTAATCCCTAACATCGTAAGGACTTTAATTCAAAGAAATTGGTCTTCCAGATTAGTGCCTTTACACTATCATCAGCACTGTCATAGTCATATATTGTGTGGGCAGCTGTGGCTTTGTGGTTAGGGTCTTGTGATCAGAAGGTCCCGGGTTTGATCCAAACAGCGGACAAGGCACGACTGAAGTGCCCTTGAGCAAGGCACCTAACCCCCCCAGCTGCTGTGGTTTGGAGCTGACCCTGCTCCAGGCAAGTTTGTTCACTGCCCCTTGTGTTCATTAGGGTGTGTGTGTTTTACTGCATGGATGGTTTATATGTGGAGGACACATTCCTCTGTGTGCAAAACCAGTGGGCAATTAGTTCACTTTTACTTTGCTGGAAGCCCAAGGGGCATAATTGCGTCTGCTACCAAACACTGCATTTTTATAGTGCAACCTTTAATATTGCAAATACGCAGTGGCAAGTTTTAGTCTCATGCAGTAAAAAGCCCTAGCTAGCAGCAAGGACCTGGCAATGACTAACTGGGGCAAAACTGTTTAAAATAAATAAATAAATAAAGCCAGTTCTAATACAGTGCCTTCAGTGTTACTGGAAACTCAGCCGTTACCTTGCTGAGCTCTGAGTCTTTCAGTTGCTGGTTGTGTGAATAGTCCTCATGCAGTTCCTCTGGGTTTTCACCGATTTTAACAGCCTGTAAAGTCGGATTATTTTCACAGCCACTGGCAAACAGGTTCAGGATGGTAGACTCTGTGATGTCATTGTTGTCCTCACCCTACAATGAATACCCTTATAGTCACTGGCGAAAGGTTACACAACAGGAATGCATGGGGAAAACTGGCAGAAGTGAAGTCAGTGTATGACTATTAGTGGTAATGCGGACTGACCAGTGAAGTGACCCAGTCACAGAAGAGTTTGGTGACTTGGTTGATTTCTTCATCCAGAGAGGTGGTGTGGAGGCTTTTGTTGTTCATTTTGTCTTTTTTGGCAAACATCTTCTTAATTTCTTTTAACGTGTAGGGATTCCAAGAGTTGTTTGCCTCATTCTGACTGGAACTGTGGAGTGGGTTCATATGAGAGATTTTCATTTTCATACTTGTATCCAAATTGACTTAAACTTCCATCAACCATAACCCTAAAACCACTGACTCTTTACAATGACACCTGTCAAGAGATGCAATATATTAGCAAATGACAAGTCGGTTCTCATGGTTGATGTGTTGGAAGGAGGAAAAACGAGCAAATGTAACGATGTGAGCACATCTGACATATACCAAATTGTGTGGGCTAGACTGCTGGGTCAGAGCATCACCGAAACAGCTGGTCTTGTGGTCCCAGCATACTGTGGTTAACACCTATGAAAATGGTGAAAAATGGTGAACCAGAGACAGGGTTATGGGCCCCAATGTTTATAATAACTGAAGTGAATAGCGGAGGATGAAGATTACTTGGCTAGTCTGATCCCAACAAATATCCACAGGACCTGTTGCTAACATTTTGAGGTCATGTGGAGTCCATGACTCAGTGGGTCAGAGCAGTTTTGGCAGTTGTGTATGGAGGAGATTTTAACGTTAAGGCTGATCTGTGTTCAAGCAGACTGTAAAAATAATAGAGCCGAAAAAGCGAAAGCAGCTTCATGATAAATACAGCAGACAGTCAACGCAAAACAGCAAGTTCCAAATCTGGCAAATGCACAAGAGAAAACGGAGAAAAACGCAAACATAACCATGAGAATTGGAGAGCGTGTCAGAACATTAAGGTCCTATTACACATTTTATTACCTGTGGAACAACAACAAGGAAAATCCTGGTGTATAATACACAGCATACGCACGTCCAGTGCTGTCCAGTTCTTACTTTGATGGCCGTCCAGACTTATAAAACTAACATTCCAAAAGCTTATCATACCAGAGATCAAAGAAAGATGAACGTGTCTGTAAGCCAGACAGGCTTTTGAACAGGTGGAACACTTACACTCGAATATTGGTTGTCTGCTCTGGTGAAGTCTCCTGAGTATGGCCTCTTGAACTGGCCAGAGGTGTCTCAATCCTGACATGCATGGCTGGGTCCAGGACAGATAATACGTCATTGAACAGCTAACAAAAGAGGTGAAAATATGTGGTTTTTAGACATATATTTAATCTAATGATATGATATGTTTATTGCTAAGTGCAGTCGTAATAGTCACTGTTTTTTAAATACTGAGGACTATTTAAATTTTTTATATATATTTTCATGCTCTAATAATCTAGCCCAAGAAGTTATTTTTGTGTCATTTTCAAAACACACAAACTAGTGGAGAATAAAAAAAAAAACATGAAATCCTTTATGCGTCTTATTTGCTCTTCTTACTTAAAACCATTTCTGAGAACGACTGCCATAAAATCACTTACACTGTCAGTATTTATCACACTGTTGTAATAAGAGGAAAGAGAAGCCAACTAAAAGGCTGTGTGCTCATTTGTGAAATTTTTAAAAAGTCACAGCCAGATACAAAAGGGACGAGAACCATCCTTTGGTATGTCTATCACTTTGAACATCATTCTTCTGAGGACCATGTGACTGTTAACCAGACATGTCAAATGTGTGTTTTGCTTAGTTTAAGGCAATTGTAATTCAGTGTGACATTATGTGCATCCTTTTTAGTTTTATGTAGTCTACCTCAGGTGGCATGCCACTTCCTAAATGTGGATAGAGAGCGAGCGGGTGTGTGCTCAGGCTCTGCTCCACTGCGTCCACCAATCGGCGACGTGTCTCACGTAGGCAGTTCTGTTTGGAGAAGCATGCTTGCTCTTTGGTAAAACGTCTTCTTGGTGATTTCTCTCGCTTACAGGGGAGGCCAAAAATAGCAGCTTCAATTCCACGTTGGGGCTGTGTAAAAGTTCCTGCTTGGGGTACGGGATAACCGTCTCTAAAATCATCAAGTCCTGCTGTCATAAAGCGCCATCTGTGTCTGTTTAGGGCCCCAGAGAGCTGCAGCTTCAGAACCGGGTCCTTCAGGCACTTAGTGCGGAGTCGTTCTTTATACCTGTGCCAAATGTCAAAGACAAAGTGTGGCTGAAATCTTTAGTTTAGGAAATCAAAACTTATATACTCGATGACTATAGTGTCTTTAAAAAGACTAGCAGAAGACACAAACAAGCCTCCCAGAGCAAGAATGGGTTTCCACACCAAGTTAATAAACTTTTACTAATGCAACAGTTATGGTTTTTTATTTTTATTTATTTATTTATTTTTAAATCATGTTCTTATACTGAAGTGCCAGAAAAACTGGTACAGATAAGCTTATGCAAAATACATCAGTAGGCTGGTGGTGGCTTCATAATGGTATGGGGTTTTGCCATTCCCACCTGCCACCAGATATCCAACACATCTGGGATGCCATGCAACATATCGGGATACAACAGTTCTGTGGACTGTTCTGCAGGAAGTATGTTGTTCATTTCCTACAGGATATTTCCACAACCTTGTGGAGTCCATGCCCAGTGGAGGACCTATCAAGTGGTTTAAAACCAGCATTGTATGGCATCCCAGATGTGCTCGATAATGTTGAGATCTAATAATTTAGGTGTGAATGGCAAAACCCCAAACCTAGGTGTTTTTTTTTTGTTGTTTTTTTTTTATAATTTGGTGCCTCTAGATGTGTGTGACGGTGCACAAGGCCAAACCCATCAGAATGAATGCAGGAAATGTACAGGTATCAGAAAGATAGCACACCTGTCAGATGTTAATAGAAGTACCAGGGGTCGTATGGAAAGCCAGGTAAACAAAACCCATACCATTGTAGTGCCACCACCAGCCTGTGTATTTTACATAGACTTGTGTGTAACAGTTTTTGTATCGGTTATAAATAAGTAACATGTACAGCACTGTGCCAAAGTCTTAGACACCCTATATTGTGTTTAGTACTAATTTTGTTATAGACATTTATTATATGAATTCTGCATTATTTAATCAGAACAAAAACTTTTCAGACTAATAATAATAATAGTAATAATAATAATAATAATAATAATAATAATAATAAGAAGAAGAAGAAGAAGAAGAATGTTACAGAAAAAGTGTTTGTATGTCAGTAAACAAAGCAACCTTTTAAATGAGAAAAAGAAAAAATATATAATCTAATTACCTAATAAAACTATATTATCCTAACCTGGGACGACTATTTAAAAAAATATCAAACACTAGTCACACCTAATCCCGACTTTCTGTACTTTATTACTGTTTACTGCTTATTGTGGTGGTTTTCTTTCAAATAGTAAAAACTTCTGTACACCATTTCATTGCATGTGCCTGCAGACTTGAGTGCTGTATGTCTAAATGTACAGCAGTTGTAAGCAAAGAACTGGTAAACATGTCAAAGTAATGCTAAGCATGTCTATAAATGTATGAGCTCAAGAGTCAAGTACTATAGTTACCAAGGATGAACAGGACTGTCTCCTGCTCCAATCTGATGGTTTCTCTCGGTCATCTTGTGTATTTTCCCACCAGTCAGCTTTTACTCATCATCTTTACAAAACCTCTGTCTTTAAAACCTGTCTAAAACCTTGCCCAGTGTCTCTAACCCTGCTACACTAACAGGACTACTCCAGTCAGTGTGTCTGGTTGTTATGGCAACGAAGGAGCAATCACTTGGTGAAGTGCGCACTTGGCAGTACTAGGGCACTAAACGGTGCAGGAGACAGGAAATGGGACAAAAGCCAAGGAATTTAAAGGGCTGTTGCAGGTTGACTGTATGTTTGTGGTGCTTAGGATTTTGCCCCACCCTGGGGCACATTATTAGAGAAGGCCTGTTCAGGGTGTAATTCCACCTCACACCTAGTGTTGTTGAGATATGCTCCAGATCCACTGTGGCACTGATTAGGGTAAAGCTGTAAAAATGAACAGATTAGAGGAAATTTCAAGGGATCAAGGTGTTGAAATTAGGAATGCAAAGTGATGTTCAGTTGAGTAGTTGTTATCTGATGTGTTTAATAAGAATGAGCAGTCTGAGCAGGACACAACAACCATGTGAGAAATTTAATGCAGATTCTGTAAAATCTGTTTTTAGTCATTTAGTCAGTCGTTTTTTTATTCGCTTAGTCCATCAAGTTCATGTTTTGGTCTGGAGCCTACTCACACCTTGGGGCAATTTATCACATCCAATTTGCCCACCACGTGTGTTTTTCCAGAGGTGGGAGGAAACCAGAGCTCATGGTGAAAACTCACATGGATGTTTACATGGAGAACACACCTAACTCCTCACAGACAGAGATTGGAGCAAGGCTCTGGTTTACACTCATGCTGATCATGTCATACTGATCATATACAATGTACAATAATATTTATATCAAAAATATTATTTATATATATGATAAACCCCACCCAGTTAAATAAGAATACATGTTAGAGAATAAAAATCAGCTTCTTGCATATCATTTCTGACAAATTTACAATAACCAGATTAGAGATGAGTCTGTCAGGGTTCACAGTCTGTCCAGCGCCCACCTAGAATCACTGGGAGCAAGGAAAGAATACCCCCTGGATAGGTCACCAATCCATTACAGGGTATCACACACACACACACACACAACTATTTACTCATACACTCACACCTAGAATACCCTTTACTCATGCACTAAGATTCTCAGACCTAGCATATCCAATTCGCCTACCATGTGTGTTTTTCGGGAGATAGGAGAAAACCAGAGCACATGGAGAAAAACCACATGGGCACATAGAGAACACACAAAGCTCCTCATAGACAGACATGAGAGTGAGGTTGAAACCCACAGCCCCAGATCTCTGTAGCTGTGTAACACACTATCTGCGGTGCCACTGTGCCACAGTTTATACATGCAAATGTTATTTTGCTATTATTCAGTTCTATAAATGAAGAAAAAAAGACATTTAATGAACATGTTAAAAGTTAAAACCAAATGTTGGCTACATGTGAACGCCAACAAATGTTAAAGCCAAAGTATCTGAGCCCTTTTTAAATTACAGACTACAGTATTTTTGGACAGGAAAATGGTTTATGCAGATTCATTACAGAATTACACAAATGCAAGATCTGTGAAAAAAGAAGAACTGTGAAAATCTTTCTTCTCCCTGTTATCCTGGTCTCCTCACACCCTGATCACAGGACTGTCACAGACACCAAAACTGTACTGTGCTCACAAGCAGCAGATCTATACACAGCCCTATAACACTCATGATTCTGTATAAACAAGACTCATGACGGGTGCATGCACGTGTCTGGCAGCTACATGGCCTCGTGCTGTACACAGATAATATTCATTCACCAGACATTAATGAGAACACCTGTACACTTGCACCTTTATGCTGTTATCTTATCATGTTGCAGTAGCACTATGCTCAAAGTCATGCAGATATAAGCGAAGAGATAGAGATTCAGAAGTGTGATCTCTGGGACATGGTTGGTGGTGCCAGGTGTGTGTAT
>JAOVVF010000028.1:10833121-10844818 GCA_028565595.1 Duopalatinus emarginatus | reverse complement strand
TTAGACAACACAACTCATTTAGACAACACAACTCATTACAGAAACAATACACATTTAGACAACACAACTCATTTAGACAACATATTAAAGAAACACTACACGTTTAGATAACACAATACATTTGGACAGCATTTTACAGAAACACTACATATTTAGACATCACATTACAGAAACACACTACATATTTACACAGCACAACACATTACAGAAACAGACTGTAATAATTCAGACAGTGTTTTTTTTCTGACTCATGACATTAAGATGGCTGTCCATGATTGGTGATCTAAAATAAGCTTAAATGTAAACGTAAAAGTGTTTTTTTCCTCATCAGGTTATTTGCCTTATCAGTAAGGAAATTGCTAAAACCGGGTTAACAACAGATAATCTCTGCAATAATATTTTTATCTTGTTATTCCAATGATAAAATAAACCACAAACACTTTTAGCTTATTTTATCTCATTATCACCACTGATGGATATCTAACTTCAATAATGCCATAGGTAATAAAAAGCAAGTGTGTCCAGATGTGTTTATCATTTTAAATGTACCCTGGAAACACTTACGTTGTTTGTGAATGCATCATGTTTCTGTCATGTGTTGCATTGTCTGAATTTGTGCATATCTTGTCAAACTGGTGATGTTTTCTAAATTTGCTTGTGTGTTGTCTATTTGCATGTGTTTTGTTAAGCTGCTGTGCACAGAACCACTGTAGTTTTCTCTCTTGATGCAGTCTTCAGGGAAATTAAAGGGCCGTACAGCATTGCTAAATGTTTAAAGGGTTAATCTCCTGAGGACTGCTGCCGCTGAGACAGGTAAAACCTTTCCGCTATGTGGGAGGTAGATGAATGGAATGCCTTTCTGAAACTGTCACGGTGCGTGCTACAGTTCTCGGATCATCTGACGCAGCAGAAAGAGTGACTCTGAGGCAAAAACGAACTGTTTACGCAGGTCTTGAGAAATTGCTGGATTCTCCAAGGCTGGAGAAATTCCCTACTGGCATGTGCAAAATTAATGTACATTATGGCTATTCAACTAAACAAACTGTTGTTGTGTTAATGTACTGTATAATCTGTATAATGCACTTCATTCCCAAAGTGACTCCTATATCAACTATAGATGACCCAAATATATTGTTTACTTGCAAAGCATAGCACGCCCTGAAGTTATATTTAATATTGCATATATTGTATGTACACAAGACTAGTCACATTCTATTATAACATTCATTATAGCAGCTGTAAACAGTCATTCTCTGACAAGCCTCTCTTTTTTCTCTGTCTCTTCTTGAAGTTAACAAGTCAATAAAAAAACTGCTAGTAAAGTTGGAAAGAAACCTGGAAGTGCAAGCTTTTCCACTATGACTTTCTGACTATGCTGGTACTGGAGAATCATTAAATAACTGTTAAACAATACAAAAAAATCTTTACCATGTCAATGATTACATGTTTTCCATTATTTATCTGATCATTATTAGATAATGTAGATCAGGCACCATACATGGCCATGTAAATTATGTGTTACTATAAAAACATAGCTATTAATATAAGTCTGTGACGTGACTTACAGTCTGATTATAGAAAATGAATCAACAGTGCTGTACTATAAGCTTTGTTAATGTGCTCATTTGCTGTAGTTATATATGTATATTATACCCTTTGCCTGTTCAGGTCAGAGGCATAAACAAGTTAAGGAAGTGTGTAATGGCCGAATGTTTCCTTTCAGAATGTTCACTTGTTTTGCCAGATTCCTATGTTGTCCTTTGATCTAATAAAGAGTATGTTAAGTGGTCCCCAAAGAAACTTTCCCAATTTCAAATCATTGTCTGGATTTTGCCTACTATTGTTCTTAAAGACAATTTATTTCTCATTATGTGCACATATGTGTGCCTTTCTCATCTATGAGAGTATAGCTACAGACAATTACACGAATTTAGCTGCATGTAAACCTCCGAACATTAACATTATTATAAGGGTCTAGTTGCAACTAGTTTCCGGAAAGTTGCTGTAATTTTTCATTATCTAAAAATACTCTCTAAATATTTCACCTTTCCTTCGTACAGAATGTTTTCTACCTTTGTACAAAATGTGCAAGACGAATTACTTTACAATTTTTAAACAAAAACTCGTATGCCACACCCTGGCAACTGTCTGGCTGACCGTTTTATTTTATTTTATTTATGACATGATACTGACCTTGAGTATATTCCCAAGGATACTCTTTGCTGCAGGTTGTGATGCACATTCAGTTGTCATTTTTAGAATGATGGGAACAGCGGTCGCAATAAGCCTAACAGGATATCACCTAAATTTCTCCCAAGAGAAATTACACTGTCAGAAAAGATGCTAGAACAATAGAGTGAAATATTAAGCTGGAAGCAAGCTTGAGGAACTTTGTTTTCTGTTTATTGTGCAGGCCAGCTCCCTGCGTAGGTTTCGCTGTAAAGTAATGCAAGCCTGTAGTTCTAGGAAGTCTACCACACCTTAGGTCAAAACAAGGACAATTTACATTCGATCAGCTTCACTGAAAGGAAGCTCTTGGAAATCTGGCAGGATGTGCAATTATAGCCTGAAAAAATTAATTTTCTCGAAGGGAACATTGTGTCATAACATTTAGCACTGTCTCCTCTATCTCATGTCTTTATCTGGTTTTCAGTTTCATACTAATTGAATCATGCTTAGTCTCCTGGTAATGAGTGGGACGTTTCTTTCTTGGGAGAACTTCAAGCTAAATCTCAGGCGCATAAATTCCACTGCACTTAATGCCTTGACCCTTCAATGAATCTCATCTGGTGAAAAGGCCTGGCTTTCTTTGCTAGACGCTAACGCCTGGATCAGTCTTTCCCCTCAGTAAGAATGTCAGGCTCCCATAGACTTATATAGTGAATAAGTCGTACCAAGCTGTGCACAGTTGCATT
Source organism: Duopalatinus emarginatus (assembly GCA_028565595.1). Lineage (NCBI taxonomy): Eukaryota > Metazoa > Chordata > Actinopteri > Siluriformes > Pimelodidae > Duopalatinus > Duopalatinus emarginatus. The sequence goes on along the minus strand of JAOVVF010000028.1, from coordinate 10,841,903 downwards.
CTTCGTCCATGTAGTAGAATTCCCTACACGCCTTAACAGTCGGTGTGATCATGGTTCTGTGGAATATGTGGAAAGGTCTCAGAACTGAGATAGATTGTGGAAGTGGGGTTATCAGGGTATGATTTTTTTAAAAACTGTACAAGTATCTCAACTAGATAGATAGATGTAGGTAGGTAGGTAGATAGATAGATAGATACATACAAAACAGCAAAATGTACATTATTGCACAGATACAAAACATATAATATAATAAGTAAAATATCTAATCTAATAAGTGAGGAACCTTCTTATATGCCTATATGTTCAAGTACACAACATAGCACACTGTAAACGATTTTTTTTGGTTTAGTGAATTGAGATCTGTGGTCTTAGAACACACAATGTGATGTCTTTTGTGATAAGTGATTTAGTGCCATTGCTACCAATGATAGCTGATGACCATTCTGGCAGTACCAGAAATATTTAATAATATAATAATAATAATATAATTTTCGGCATTTTTTGCAGACGGTCTTATCCAGAGCAACTTACAAGGTTATTGGTATTACAGGTAGGCCAACATAGTGTTCTGAGTCTTGCCCAAGGACCCTTATTGATGTAGCACAGACCCGGATCTCTCACATGGGAGCCAATAATGTTAACGCTGTACCACACCAACCATATTTAATTTAATTTTAATTTCAATCGTTAGGGGATCTTTCACCCAGAAGTCAATGAGTGTACAAATGTGGGCGTGCATGGTGCCATGCAAAGACTGTTGAATTCCTGTCTTGAATGTCACAATGATGTCTATATATGACATATAGGAAGATGACATAATTATTTTAAGTTATACCGTTACACCAGTATATCAGTTTACTCAGTGTGTCATACTTAGTAGGAAGTTAAGTATACATTTAGACGAGGGCCTGTGGAAGGCTGAATAAATTTTTCCTCTGTGTTATGGGTTTCTTGTTGTCAGACCGGTTCTTCAGTTCAGGTTAAGCTCTTTGCATGTTTACAGTCTTATGTTGGCTTATATTTTCACAGCAAACTAATGAATTTATAGAAGTACCTTGTTGATAGTAATCTTACTAATAATGGTATAATTGGGTGCTTTAGCTAATGCATGTTTCATTTGCTAATTTGTTTGCCAGGACAAAAAGAAATATTAAGGATGTGTATAAGAAATGATAGCCGTATTAATCAACAGACTGTCCTTATGTGGCTTCCTTGTAATGAAAAGGATCCTTGTATTGATTCAGATAGTTTACCAGGAGGACAAGTCCTTGCTGTTTTATAGGGACTGAGACAAAATATCAGCAATATGTCCTTATATATTATATAAACTGTAAATATAAATTTACAACATAATTCGGATATATATTTAGGAAAAAAAACCGTAATATTATGGAGTAAATTGTTTGCAGTATTGCTGAAGCTGTCGCATGTAATTCAAAACTAGCGTGCAAAGGACAAGGATTATTCTTTCTGACCTGGAAAGAGGATGTATGAGGAAGTGTTTGCATGTTTGGCTCTGTAATGTTGCACATGAGACAAGGAAGATGTATAAAGCTTTTGGTGGCAAACAGAGGATGTATTCACTGGACTGCTGAATGGATAGCAGAATACTACTGGGAGGAAATATTCTAGGAAACAAAATGGATAATATTGTGACTGAACTTAAAATTAAAGAAGGTTGTTGTAGTAACTACTGAAAAGGATTCTTTTGCATTGAACTGAATAGTCACATGACAAAATCCATGTTTAGCTAGACGCTACGATTTACTCAATGAATACTAGTTTTGCACATATTCAGCCATATACTGTACACTCTTAGACATGAGGGCACCAAACTGTATCTTTCATTGTCACTGGAGAAGTGCAATTTTTGTATCTTTACTAAATAACTTTACCTTATATACTAAAGGTATAATTCCATACAGGACAAAAAGTTGTTTTTAATTTTGCTTCATAATGAGCGGTATAGTGTACCATCAAAAATAAAGGTATATAACCTTTGATGTACAATTACCTTTGATTACAAAACATGTAATCATGATTCCACATCAACAATAGGAAAATGTGCAGTTTGGTACCTTTGTTTTGGAAAGTACTGTAAGTGAACTAATCAATTTGGTTTTATAGTGAAATCTTTCAGCTTAAAACAAAGCTTGATTAACCTTTTTAAGGTATGCAATTATTTTTTCTGTTTTCTATTTCCTATGTCCCAGAGTTTTTCAATGAGACATGTATAAGGTCTTGTGAGATTTGGACAGGCTTTACCTGTATACTTTAAGATATGATCTCATTATTGTTCAACTGCTAAATAGTACTTATGATATTCTTGGAATATCAAAACGTTTTGTTAAACAGTTCAGGGTTCTTTTGTTTATCACTGTGGGAGAGGAGTTAAATGTGCTAATATCCCATAAATATAAAATCCCATTGAAGAGGGTTTTACTTTGAGAAAATGTTCCAGATTCCAGAAACTCCTTTTTGTTACTTTTTGTAGCAAGGGACCACTTTATATAAAAAATATCAGATAAATTGCACAGAACGCCTTTAGCACAGATGTATGTCCTGAACATTGTGTAACCATGTACCTTACTATTTTGTCTATTTATTTAAGACATAGTGCTTTCTATTCCTGAAATTTCCACTGATAGTACATACTAGGTCCAAGTTTATTATTATTATTGTTGTTTGTTTATTTCTTTTGATTTTACTTTAGTTTTTGAGTTTGAGCTGTAGATTTAACCCATTAAAATCAAGACAGCTGACAAACACAGTTATATCTATAAGTACTAATAAATACAATAATGTAGATAAATAACACATTCCTATTTCCTTCAAATGACTCTTGTTGTACCCTTTCTTGAGGTATTTTCATGTGTGTACCTTACCTTACTGTAAATTATTATGTGAAACACCAAACTTCACAAACCAAATTTTGGTACAAAAAATTGTGGTTAAAAAAATTGCTGATAAATATTTAGGTTAATAATTCTGTGAAATCCCCATTGATGATCTATTACTGTAGTTTGTTTTCACTTCTCCTGTTTGCACAGATGTCTGTACTTCACCCCCCAGAGATTACAGGGCCATACACATCTTGGTTTTGTTTAGTTACCTAATCATGAATCCCCATAACTAAAAGTTCCTGTTACATAAATCTATATGAAAAACTGCACATTTTTAAATGCATCAACTATATTCATATGTATATAAGTTCTGTTATCATTTTAATAAAGTTTGATTTTATTAAGTTTGAAAATCTCCACAAATCATCTGCTCTGTCAGGATAGAATATATTTTAATACCTTACACAGCCTTGTTCCTCAGATGACTTTTTGCCATGCAGCTCCAACTACACCACACCTCATTGGGAGTAAACACAATTTTGTATTAGTAACAGTCCAACAGCTGCTTGTGGGCTTTGTTGATTCAGCTTTAGCAACTGTCAAAACACTAGACAGACATTTCCCCTTCTGAGATGTAAACCCACAACCAAGCAAAAGAAAATGACGGAAATGTAGGACAACCTGAGGCTATTTTTATCTAATGACCACTTCACAGTGTTTTTTCATTACATTTAATCTCAGTGGTTTGTTCCTGCATGAAGAGTGACTAATACACATTAGTATGTTTAATTAATGTCTGTTTAGGATATTTCTGCGATAGACTGGCGACTGATTCAGGGTGTGTCCCCACCTCATGCCCAGTGTTCCCAGGATAGACTCTGGATCCACTGTGACCCTGACCATGTTAAAGAGGTTACTGAAGATGTATGGTGTTTCAGTTCATGACATGTACTGTAAACATTAGAGCAAAAAAAATATAAAGAAAGCATCATTTCCTAGTTTAATGTCATGGTAAAAGAATTTGTTTTAGAGTCTTTTAGGAATATCTGTGCAATTGTACATTCATGCAGTTATATAAAGGGTAAATCATGCGGCAGCAGCACAATGCAAACAAGATCATGAAGATACAGGTCAAGAGCTTTAGTTAATGTTCTGTGTAAACTCTAGAGACTCCTACAAAAAAAAAAAAAAAAAAAAAGAACATTTATACATTCATGCAATGGTTACAGTCACAAGGATCATACTTTTTCAGTTCATTTTAATGCAATTTTATTTAAATAGGACTTTTAACAATGACCATTGACCCAAAGTCCCAGCTTTGGGATTTTACAATTATATGAATTTTTATCACTGATAAGCAAGCCGGATGCGACAGTGGCAAGGTAAACCTACCAAAGTGAATTCCATCCTCATTTAGGTTTGTGATTTTGGGTTCATGATTGTAAACAGTCCCCTGCTTTTTTTACAGAATATTTCACAACTGTAGACCCACCAGTTCCACATGGACTCTACGTGTTATAACTCCTCTAACATCACCACTACTTCACAATAGAGCGGCTACCACTGCCACAGCACTGGTAGCTAAAACCGTAGCTTTGCCAGCACCGTTAATTCATGCTCAGTGCCACCAGTTTATAAGTTTTAAGTTTGATGTGCACTTTAAGTCTAGCTCTTGACCTGTATCTCCATAATTTTAAAGTAAATATATATTTTATTGCTATACAACTGTACAACTGCATAATCATGTAGTCATTATATTCATGTTGCAGATAACATATAATATTGATTCAACAATTATGAAAACCATTGCTTTCATTTTAAAAACAGCAATAAAATGAAACGCATATATTTAAATGTCTACATACATAGAATATGAAGTTAAAGAAAAAAACTCTGCATGATATGTAAATGTGCCATATATATATATATAATAAAAATAAAACTAATAACATTGCTTGAACAATAATTAAACATAATTATTATGCAAACCATGGTTTTATTTTAAAAACTATAAATATAAAATGCATATATTTAAATATGTAAAGGAATGTGCCCATGTACAGGCCATTACACCCTGTATTATTCATTACTCTGCTTCTCCACTGCAACTGCTTCTCTCAGAATGACACAAAAACAGGCGATCTGAAACCGGCGTGGTCCCCCTTTAAATAAGTCCCGCCTCGAAATCAGTCGATCAAATTCTGCATCGCGCTCCTGCGCAGCCGACCAATCACGTTTCTCGGGGGTGGGGTTATCGCGGTGGTCCGGGAACACGTCAACCTATCCGAGGGCGAGTTCTTTGAACAAAAGGTTTACGAAAAGCTTGTGAGGCGGATATTATTCATGTGCAGCGAGCGGCTGTTAAAGGAGACGTGACAGATAGCGGAGTGGTGGGGGTTATAATATATAACGGTCTAACACCAACACTCGCTATCTCAAAAGTTTTAATAATAATCATATATAATAAATAACTCTATTATAATAATTAAACCTAGCCTGGAGTTTAATCACTTCTGAATAATATTCAACGCTAATAAAGTTACACACAGTCTTTTATATATATATATATTTATAACAGTTTTATATATGGAAACGACTGTAAAGTGATGTAGATAAGCACAGAGGTTAGTGACACAAGTTTATAAGCCACAGTTTGCTGAGACTTGACCATATCTTTCCTTTTAAAAGGCTATTAAATATGTGTGACATCAGCTCTCAGGGTGGTTCAGGTCTATTTGAACATGAACACACCCACCGCCCCACACTGGGCTTTCTCATATGACTGCCTTTACCCTTGTAGTACAGGGGGTTGTTCAGGTCCTCCTCCTCTTCCTCCGGCACTCTGCTCCTTCAGCTCATAAAGTCTGTAGCGGTACACCAGACTCTTACACACTTTCACTCACACACACACACACACGCACACCTCTCCCGTTAGCCGGCGGTGGGGAGTTTGGTGCTTTCCCTGTGCTTAGAGAGCTGATTAAACACGAGCCAGCACGCATTGATAACCTGAGTCTGTTACAGACAAATCTGTCTTATTTTAAGATTTTATTTTTTTATACACCTGTATTAGTCTAGTCGTTTGTAGGCACCATGAGGAGATCGTGTGCCATTTACGCCACCGGGATTGTGTGCGCTCATCTGCTGATAGTGGGAATCGCCCTGATGGTGGCTCAAGTCTTTCAAACCATGATTCAGGAGAGAATTAAAAAGGTAAAGTAGTTTTATTTCTTTACTTATTTCTTTTTAGGTCTCTGTATTACGTTTGTGTTTAATCTCGGTGTGTTTTCGGTTACTTTAACACGGGTGAAGTTTGAATGCTGGTGCTAACCGTTATGCCGTGTTGTTGTAGCCTCCTTGTACATTCAGCACATAGCATTAAGCTAGCTGGAGCCGGCGCTTCGGCTTTTCTACAAACATGACTGATAAACAGTGTAGATGTAGTTAGAAGTTAGCAAGTGGCTGTATTTTATATTTACACCTTTATCATGTTTAACGTGTGTGTGTGTGTGTGTGTGTGTGTGTGTGTTTAACTGAACATTGAATTAAACCCCGGGTGTTACACTGCATTGCCCAGGGGCGAGTTCCTCTGTTACTGAACATCACCTTCTCTTAGCAATAATCCTGATTACACCAAAATCCCCATCCATTTTCCACATCATAACCTCCTCTTACATGATCAGTTCATCTCTCTCTCTCTCCTAAACACCGGCTCTGTCCTGTCCACCTGCAGTGTGTTTTAAAGACCGTGCATCTTGTCTATTTTAAACGTCTATGGTGTTTTATTTACCCCTTCGTGCTGCCCTTTTAAAGCTCGGACCAGCTGTTTTTGCCCCTCTTCTGATAAAAAGACCTGAGGCGGTAGCTGGCTGTAATGGTTGGGGGAGGTGTGTGTGGTGTTCATTCAGTCAGGGTGAGGGGTCTTTGAGCAATAGAGCAGGAACACCAAGGGTGGGATTCTCCTTCAGGAATACTTGGAATTCTGTGACTCACCCCCCCTTTACCCGTTTCACGCTTTCCCTCATAGAGCTGGAATTTCTGCTATATATATGTATATATAGATATAGATATAGATATAGATGTAGGTAGATATATATATATATAGATATAGATATATATATAGATATAGATGTAGGTAGATATATATATATATATATATATGTAAAGAGCACTAGGGTATAGGACAAGCCTCAGTCTAAGTCTCAGTATTATTAAATCTATAGTCTTGTGATCTAGGATAAAAAAAATTTTTTAGTGAGTATTGTGTGCATTATCAGTATGACACCAAAGTAACAATCCGATTTCCATCTTTTTCCCTCTCAAATTTACAAGTGTCACACCGTGATGTATTTGCGATATCGCCCGCACCTTAGTTGTAAACCTTTTGTTTAAAAGGACAAGTAGACGAGCACTTCTCAAACCCTCGGGACCTGCATATTTCTTAAACTGGGTGTGGAATTGTGTCACGTTAAACCACGACAGTGTCCTCTTACCTTTTCTTCTTGTTCCTTGTCTTCCTTAAACATGTTTACTTTAGAGATTGTGTTCACTTATTGGCTACTTGCTTCATTTCACATAAAAAGTTTCACATTCACTATAAAAAGTTGATGATTGCAAATCTACTCTTTGACCTAACGCACATCAGGAACCATTTAATGCCCGTCATTCATTTCTAAACAAAATTTCCCAGCAATACTTAAAGTAGGGTTTTTTTTTGTTTTTTTTTGGTGTTGCATGTCCTTTCTTGTCGTAACCTCAAGACTGTTTAGTGCCCTTGGCTTTTTAACTAGGGAGGAGCAAAACATGCAAAAAAAAAAAAGGGGGTAATTCATCTTCATGAAAGATGAAGGTTTTGAAAACACATTTGTTTAATGTTGACTATGACGTAGAAGGACATTTCAAGACCTTTATTTTCAAGGTTGGTGGCAGGGTCAATTGGTTTGAGGTTATCTTCAACTCCTGGAATACGGTAAAACACTATTTGTGAGGTTATCAAAATGTTTCCCCCTTAATGATGCATAAAATGCATCTTTCTTGGCAAGGACACCCAGCCTTCCAACACTAAATAAATATGCTTAAGGTGATCCAGATGCATGACTCAGTTAAAAAGTAAAACGCTAAGGTGTGGTGTGATCAGTTCTGAGAATTTGTGAATATTTGTTAGGACCCATTCAGCCTAAATAAAATATTTAAGAGCTGTGTGACCCAAGTGAACCATGTCCTGCCATAGATGAATGAGCGTGCTTAATGGAAATGTTCTCAAGTACATCATACTTCGTCCAGCGCACAAGGAAAGCTACCAGTAAGTCCTTCTGAAAGGACTCCTTTCAGTCTTTTTAGACCAACAGTAAAGCGTTTCATGGTATTCCCAAGTTGCCTTTATGAACCAACAAAGTCAGTAGGTCTCTTATATAACAGTGTGTGATGATCAGCTGTCGTTTTCTTTTAGGCTTAAGATGACATTTAAATTACTGTTGAAAAAAGTTATATATATAAAATCTAAATTCACAATGACTAGATCCTCCTCCTCCTCTTCTTCTTCTTCTTCTTCTTCTCAATCATTTATTTATGTGTTTGTTTGCATAACCAGTCCTAAAATTATGACAGCTGAATTGTGCATGTTCCTGAATGGGCTGTTATTTAACCATTCTCTAACTACAATTTCTAGATAAATAAAGATAAATAAAGAAGGTTAAAAAAGCTTGAGTGTAATAAGCTTCTGTGTTTTGTATTTAGCTGACAGGCCACAGAAAGTTTTCTTTAATCTTCAGACGTAAGACAAAGGTGTCTGCTGACTAAACATTGCCTTTTTCCTCGTGTGGCTGACTGCTTTGTATCTGTTCCTTTTGATTTCCTCATCAGAGCACGTAGACATCATTCACATATCACCCCGAAACCCTACAGACCTAGTGAACTTTAAACAACATTATTTATAAGGG
>JAOVVF010000028.1:10799578-10810119 GCA_028565595.1 Duopalatinus emarginatus | reverse complement strand
TTAATTAATTAATTAATTAATTAATCAATGATTAATTGATTGATTCATTCATTAATGATGACAGGCTTTAGAACATGAACAGCTTTTCCACTGCATTTGTTTTTAGCAGCTACTGGCTGAACAACTCTGGGGAGCTTTGTTCTGACTGACAGGGTTAAAATATCTCCTTCCTCTACAGATGTCCTGTTTTTCTTTTTGGGACTCTTCTGGCCATACTGTAATTTTACATAATTCCTTATGACACTGTATAAAAAATGTAGACTTCAGCATTAGGTCTGTTCAATAAACTGACTGGATGAACATCTACATAATTCAATATTTAAAACTTTTTCTTTCTTTACCTTTGACAAACAACAGAGTATCCTAGGTTAACATCAGTGCATTTATTATTTAAGGTATCTGAGCTCTCACCTTGCGGTTGTGGCAGAACTCATATCCATCTTGCTTGCATTCGTGGGAGCGGATGATAAGCTGCAGGTTGTGTTTGGTTAAAAAATCCTCAGTCACGTCAGGGCCCCAGTAACAGCCTCCACCACGAACTTCATTCGGGATGCAGCCAGCTTCATTCATTGGGTCACTCCACAGCAAGTCAAGGATCTGATAATAATAGAAAACCTAAACACTATAACAGAAGTGCTTCTCTTTTACTGTAATAAGGAGGCTAACCTTGCTGGGAACAATACAGGTCCTAGAGCCGAACTTTGGGACATATTTTTGTCACTGGATTTTACTGGATTTTTCTCATCAAAGTAATAAGTGCCAAATGCTGCAATCAAAAGTATTCATAAATCCAGCTTGTTATTCAAAATTTTAACAAAATACAGTATAATAAATAGACAATCTTATGCTGAAAAGTGTTTGGTAAATGGAAAGATTGCATTTCTTATGGAGATCCTTAATAAAATAATAAAATCTATCATCAAAAACCTAGAAATATGACACAAGCCATTTAAAAGTAAAAAGCGAAAGTGATCATTTACCTATTGTGAGGAATTTCACCTCACATTTAACCCATCCATGCAATGAAACACATATATACACATTAGTAAAGTGAGCACACTTGCCCCAAGCGGTGGGTAACACTGGCCACTAGGGGTGTGAATCTCTCGTTGTTCGGCGATTCTATTCGATTCAGAATTGATTTTCAATTCAGGAATGTTTTTTCCTATTCAAATGGTAAACTAGGTGTAAATAAACTATGTGATTGACAAGATGAAAAGACAATGTAACCAAACAGAACATTTTATTTAAAACAATACTTTTATGTACTGTATCAAATCTTTTAATACCGAAAATAGGAATGTGCATTAAAAAATTCTGTAACTTAAACAACTAGTATTAGGTTAGCTTAGCTGCCTGGCTTTGTGACCAAATAACTCGAAATATATTAACACAAAAGTAAACATAGACTTTAGTCTACCATAGTGCATTAACTTTTAACTGAAAATAAAACACGAACTTCACAAAATCATGGTGCGCTAGCAAGGGATCTGACTAACTAGCTTGTTGTAAGGCCTTCTTCTACTGTTGCCGAGTGGACGCGTAATGCAATATGCAGTACGCACGGGAGTAGGACTTAAGCGCATTTTAAAATAGATTTTTGGGCATTTTAAATCGATTCAGAATCACCAGGAATCGTGATTCTTTCAAAAATCTATTTCTTTCAGCACCCCTACTGTCCACATGCTTATGGGCACTTCAGTCATGTCTTGTTGGTTGTGGGGATTGAACCGGTGACCTTCCAGTCACAAGTCTGATTCTCACCAAAAACTCACCAAAACAACAACTCTTTCTTAGCTTTTATGCGTTATGAAGTAATCTACACTATTTAAACAAAAGTACTGTATGTGGTCACCTAACCATGAGGTTCATACCATGTTAATGTCTCCTTGCTGGATATCAGTACCTAATCTCCTGTGCTTCTGTGGCTGAATGGACACAATTCCACACAACCACAGTTAAAAATCTTAGTGACAATCTTTCGCATATATGTGGTGGCTGTTATAGAAGCAAAGGGGGAACAATTCAATAATGACCATTTTTTTGGGAATGGGATGTTCAGTGATCAGGTGTCCACATGCTTTTGTCCTAAGTAAAAGTAATTCAGAAAATATAACCCACCTCTTTCCACTCATTGTGGATGTCAGGTTTGTTGATGGATTCTGTGACTGATTTCGATGACATGGGCATGTTAAATTGTCTATAAGACAGGCTGTTGCCAGGCACGGCCATGTCAGCCTGTCTACGTTGAATATTAAGCTCTTCCTCCATGGTCCGGGCCGCTGTAGATGAGAAATCCTGCAAAGAACGGCACTGGAAAGCTTCCCGGGAAGGTAAGGGCCTCAAACAGGTAAATGAGGCCTGTCTTCTGCTCAGAATGCTGTGCTTAGAGTTCCCATCATCCATCTCTGAGACCACTGAAGGCCGAATAGACAGACTACTTTTCTGTTTCGGTGGCCTAAGAGCAGATACATACTGGAGAAAAACAGGTAAATGACTAGGTATAACATTATTATAGCTGTTGGTATTATAAACACACATGTACACACAAACAATATGATACAATCAGCAGATTTGGCACTAACTGTAATTTAATCAAGCTATAAAACCATTGTGCATATGAACATCTAGACATGTAAATACATGTGATAAAAAATATTTAAATAATCATACATGAAAAATAAATAAATAATGTGGTGATAAAACACAGAGGCCTGTGGAGGTGAACATGAACTGACAATGCAAAAATATGGAATATTGTGGGAAAATGGAAAACGTCACTTCCTGCACTTTTGACTTATTTCAGATTACAATGATTATGTACTCTCATTCAGTACATCTCATGTACTGAAGTGCTGATCTGTTTGTGCCTACTGTTTCTTGGACTCACTTTGTGTCTGTCCAGTCGGGCAACCAGAGCCAGGTCTGTGCTGTCTGAGATCCCTCCATGGACGATCAGTACCTTCTGATCAATGACTGTTGCCAGGGGCAACCAACTGAATATCTTCTGTAGAAGCTTCAGAATTCGTTTACCATGCATCTAGTACGTGTGAGAAATAGTCTTTATAAACAGATTTTAGGTAAAAGTATAATATGATAAAATATTGTGAGTACTTCTACTAAGAGTAATCTCAGTATTATTGCATCACTATTAATGCAGTCTGTTGTAAAAGTATAATTATACTCTGATCAGCCATAACATTAAAATCCCTCAAAGGTGAAGTGAACAACACTGATTCACCTGTCAAGGAGTGAAATATATAAGGCAGTAAGTGAACAGTCAAAGTTTATGTGTTGGAAGTAGGAAAAATGGGCAAATGTAAGAATCTGAATATCTATAACAAGAAACAACTTGTGATGGCTAGACAACTAAGACAGAGCATCTCCAAGTCTGGTGAGGTGTTTCCAGTATACAGTGGCTAATACCTACCTGAGTGGTCAAACAAAAGCCAGTGTCAGTATAATAAAGCACTATTCTCAACCTTTCCAGTGCTAAAAATAAAAATCCATTTTTGCTGACTGATCTTACTGCCACCAGAGAGAGCTACTGGCAGTTTTATCTAAGCATTCTGTTGATGAAGTGCATTGGGATCTCCTTCAAGATGCTAACACAGCAAGGCAAACAAGCTGCCATGGGAGGCTCAGGTTACCGGTGTTATAAAATTTAATTAGGAAAGACTTACCTTGTATTTGCTCAACACTTCCTTGGTGAACCCATACCTTTAAAAAACACATTTACAGTGAAATGAAGAATGTTGCACTTACTGTCTATACAACAGAAAAGAATAACCTAGAATAACCTATTTTACACATTAGTGACTATTATTTTGTATAATATACCTCAGATTTATTATGTGATCCTCATGATTTCCTCGATTAAGGTAAACCTCTCCAGGATAGACCAACAAGAAGGCAAATAAAATAAGCAGAATCTCAACTGAGTCCTTGCCTCGGTCCACAAAGTCACCATTGAAAACATAGGTCTTCTCTAGAGACGGCATTCCATTCTACATATCGAGAAATAACACATAATGCAGTTAAATACATAACCTATGACATGACCTATTAAAGTGTTTGTTTGTCACAGAAATTTTGTTTGTTCTTTTCAATAAAAAAAGTTTTAAATAGTTCATAAGTATCATGTTGGATACTTATGGTGGATAAATTGGTGGTTTTCTGCTAGGACTCTGTACTTACTTTGTAAAATATAAGAAGTAAGTCCTCTAGCTGTCCATGTAAGTCCCCTAAGTAAAATATATTTTTGCAAAAGATTTAGAGTTGTGAGAAAACCAAAACTATTTACAACAATGATATTTAAAGATTATATATTAAAAAGGATAAGGCGCAGGTTTTCTTACCACATACTGTAATTTCTTTGCTATGGCAGGTGGAGATTCGGTTGATATTTGGCAGAACTCTGAGCAGCTTCCAGGTTTCAAGGAGAAGTTGGAGAACATAACGAGAGTGGAGCTGCTACTTTGCAAAAACAAAAACAATTTATGTTCTGTAGATTCAGTTTAACTCTATGTAGACTGGACTGTTTTTAGTACATAATAAAATGTGAATGAAAGATTTTACATCCCATGTTGGAGTTCACTTCACTTACTTGTTTGTTTCTAAAAGCCTCAACAAGATCAGCGGCTTGATTCGCGTCGAGTGGGAAGGTTAGCCTTGGGCCTGAATAGATTTCTGGAACGTCAATATTGGTGTAGTTGAAGTATCTCTCCCACTCCACATCCCGACATATTTCATTTTCTCTGAAGATGTGGGAGATCAACTTTCCTACATAGTGGAACATTTATTATTAACCCACAAGCTTAGGAGTGGGCATTAAATTTTAATAGACAATATGTACTGTGTAACCTCAGAAAGCTGAATGCAATCCATTGAACTTAAATAATTTTTGGAATTTTTATATATAATATGCAAGATATATACATAAACACACATTCATTCATCCTTAGTAAACCTGGGTCACCGAAGCCTATTTCCAGTATACAGGGGGTGATGCAGGAATACATCCTGCATTGGACCAACACATTCACACACTTACACACATACATATATGCATGTTTTGGGGATGCGGGAGAAAACCAGAGAACCCTGAGGAAAACCAGACATGCACAGAAAGACAGTAACCCATGCCCAGGATCAACCTGAAAACCCTAGAAATGTGACATGGCAATGCTACCCACTATGCCACACACAACAACAACAACAACACACACCATCACTCATCATCAACATCATCATCATCATTATCATCATCACAGAAGCGACCTTACTTTCATTGCTAGAGGGAGTGAAGTTGTCCATGAGGTAACCAAGAAAATTATACAGCTAGGTAAAGAGAGAAGAAAATAACAACCATTTTAAACCTAAAGTTAATATATAATATTAATAGCATAGTCAGTCAGTAAATTTGTCTATGAACCAAAACTCTGACTGATTGCATCATTTGTAATAGGTGTGTGTTATTTTTTACTTTGATTTGGTCCTGTTGCCCAGCGTATTCTATGGACTGGAAGATGTTCCAGGTGTATCTGCGTCTCATCTCCATACGGTCCACATGCTGACGATACCAGCGCTGGATCAGGACTGCAGCTCTTATTGCTTCACAGTAGTGGAACAGAGAAAATTCAGCAAACGTTCAGAACGACTCGCATACTACACTACAGCATCTAAAATTTGCAATGTGTTATGACATTTACAAGAAAATGTTAAGGCTTAGATAAGATACAATTACATTAGATAAGTTTTAGATAGCTTCACATGAGGCTCAGTGGAACTTGACCCTGCAGCTACATCATGTCTCCCCACAATGTAACCTCTGTTACAACCTAATTTCACACCTAGCAACTCAGTGCTTTGTTGCTCGACTACAATCCTACACCCTGTAAATCTGACTTATAAATATTACATGCAGGGCAGCCAAACAAGGTTAACAAACACTACGGTAGGCCATGTACTATTTTCTGAAGCATCAACTGAGCACAGGAGCAGAGCTCATGGTCAGAGATTTGAAGGTCTATGAGTCTCTGAGACTATACTAAGACTATACTAAACAGTAACTATTAAGAAAACAATTGTGGCATTCATACAAAAAAAACCCCCCAATATTGGATACTTACTTATGGCAGCTACATGTGTAAGCATGAAGAAGTAGAAAAATAATCAGAGTGCATTATAAGAACACCAAAAAGTTTCACTATTAACCTGTGTATTCCTTTTTTAAAACCAATAATACCATTATATTTAAGTTTATTTATCATTAGCAACAGATCACCTGTTCTATTATATTTAGAGTATGTCATACTGTAAGGACCAGATGTGCTACCTGAGATCCTAACTGAGATGACATTGCCATCTGTGGGAAGAATGGAAGCAAGTTTGTTATCATGTGAAACAATTAATTACTATAAATTATACTATGTGTACTTTTACAAGTATACTCATGCGTAAAACAAAAAATCCCAGTAGTCTCCTTTTCCCCTCAGCTTTTTAAATAGACACTGAGATCACCTTTGTCATGTGATTTATGGAATTCACTTCCTTTTGCGACCCCACAGCCCATGGCTTTTCCTAAGGAGCATAAGATGTTAGTGTCTGATAAAAAAATGATGTGATAAAGTATGTAAAAATTATATAGTCTCTATATCTCTATATAATAATAATAATAATAATAATAACCATCATAGTAATAATAATAACCATAATAATAATAATAATAATAATAATAATAATAATAATGATAATAATAATAATAATAATAATAATAATAATAATAATAATAATGATAATCATCATCATCATCATAATAATAATACATAGAGATCAGACATTCAGTGTTTGTTTTAAAGGCTATATGAGATATGAGACAGTGGACTAAAATGTCATGCTGTTAGTTGCAGAAAATAGACAAAGGCGACAGATTAAGCTCAGTTCATGCTCTGACCAGCCTGGTTGTCTTTATTCTCCCTTTACAGCATTACACATTACACAACAAAAACATGTCCAGTAAACACAGTGTATTTCACTGGGTTGAAATGAGAAGGCTGGTAAAGTCACCAATATTTCACATGGGGCCATGCAAATTGTACATGACTAAGAGACATGTTAGACTTATAAGCTGATATACAGTAATAGGCTGTGCTCTGGTGCTGGCAGCCAGCAGAGGGCAGCTAAAGTGCACTGTGGGAATGGCTTCATGGGGAAGCTACATGCTCCAGAGTCCTTAGTGATGATTACCAGAAAGGTAATACCCACACCTGTACAGGTGATTTCTGGTGGTCTATCTTGTCACACTTTTGTAAAGGGTTGACAGGTAGAGTAGGGCTTTGCCCAAAGTCATTTAAAAGGGGATAATTGAAAATATATTTGAGAAGAAAAGAGAAATAAATAAAAGATACCGAAGCCAAAAAGGGTTTTCAAAAGAAAAAATAGAAAAGGAGAGATATATTTGAACAGGGAACCAGCACCTGACTCGAGGCTAGAGACCCAGACCCTCATGTAAGGCTCCCCAGTCTGGATGCCGTTTGATTTCTATAATATATGTGTATTTGTTTTGTATTACGTATAAACGAGGAGGGTTTTCTGTCATCCATCAGCCCATGACAATGAGTTGTGAGATTTAACTACAGCTCCAGTGTACAAATAAAGACAGTCCCAAGTTCCCCCTACTGTGGTGTAAGTTAACATGGTTTTACTGGATTACTGCACACACTAATTGAGTTTAACTGTTATTTAACTGTGAATAAATTTTAGTAATCAGTAATCAAACTACAGCTACAAGCTACAGACAATGAAAAAAGCTAATAAATAAATTGAGGAGTAAAACCGCAAATTGTTTATTTTACTTAAATACAAAGTAGTATGTTTTTCTGTATATATTTCTGTTATTTATGTTTCTTATAAAATTACAACAATATCAATATTGTGTTTAATAGTATTTTCTATTAAATAATTTAAAGCATCAATCAAAATAACTCACCTGGTGGTTGTGTTTCCTCACCAAGAAAACCACCCAAAAGGCTTTATAATTAATGCCTAAAAATTCCATACGAGACAGTGGTTGTCTTTTTCAGTAAATCCTTCCAGTGTATAATGCAAAGTACACAACACAAACTGAGCCAAGGCATGTACACATCAGGGTCAATTTCTATGGCATCCTTATTTTCTCCATTAGTGGCCTATGATCTTATCAAGATCTTGTTCAAGGATAACCTACTACAATACTACTGTGGCTTCTGCTTCTTTCACAACTACAGCAGTCTGTTTGACCAAGAAAACAAGCCCCAAGAGGATTAGGTTAATAGCTTGATGAGACTACACCAGCTTTATATAGAAAATGGCATTCTGTTAAAGGGCAGCCTTTGGCACTACTATAGCGTAACAACATTATCTAGGTGAACAGATGGTTGTATGACTGTTTTCTGCTGTATTTTTTTCCTTCATGAATGCTGTTTGGTACACTAGTTTAGATTAATCACTGGGGTTTTTGCTATATAAAGAGCAGCAGATGCAGGTCACAGCACAATTTATGGGTTATTTAGGGCACCTACTAAAAATAGATGAAGTCAGTTCAATTAAACTACCTGAAAGTGTTAGGCATTAACACACAGTACATTAACATATTGATCGTTTCTCTAGGTTCTTCCTGAAAAGACATTAGAAAAAAAATATTTGGTCAGTTTATATTCTTGAATTGTCATGTGATTATGTTTAGAGTTATCCGGCTTAAGGGTGTTGCTGGTAGGTCCTTTGGCGAAACCAGAAACTCTGAGCATGAGATGGGAATATACCTGGGTTCTGTTGGTTATGCCATTTTATATTCATGTACTGCAACATTACACAAATTGGGAACGGGCTTATATAGACAATACAAATGCAAATTAGTACATGATAAATTTATTGGTCTTGTTAGTCATTACACAAATGAAATCACCATATGTAAGATGGTAAACGTTTGATTAGCACAGTTTAAAATGTAAAAGTAAAAACTAACATTAGCAACAATCTGAAACAACTATTGGACAACAATTATAAAATTTACTAGTGCACAGAGGTCTTGAGCTAAATATACAGTTAATACTTGTGGACTTATGTATTTTTTTTTTTTATTAAAAATTGGCTTATTTGAAATTTAGTGATTGTATGAGTTTGAAAGTACTGTAAGTTTGAGGGCTTTAGTTTAGACCGATGACCTTTGTTGTAAAGGACTCATCACATGTCTGTGAAAGAAAATAAACTGGGTTAAAAGGATGAATAATTATTGCAAAATCAAAACTATGGTAACTGTCATTTTAAGAATAGGCATTCTCATTAGCTACTCATCAGCAACCGTGAAAGTATACAGGCAGTCACGAGACTTTATGGTCACCACTGAAACTGTGATGACTTTCAGTTCATTTATACACTTCCTCAACTGCCGGATCTTGGCATCTTATTAGCTGATGATGTCTGACTCGTTGGAAAAAGGCTCGACTTTTTAACCGCATGAGTATTCATTACTACTGCATATCAAATATACTGTAAATCTACTAACCAACTAGCAAGATATTTGTTCAGACTATCTGGAAAAACTAATTGGAAGTGGACACATGTGTAAATATACATTTTTATATTTAAATATAAAACCACAAGGCAAACATGCATATTAATTATTAACCACATGGGTGTATATGGTGCTAAACACAGCTGTGTGTTTGTACCTCTCTAACCACGGTTCTGTACTCCTCTGGGGCAAATGCACTCATTACTGTCGTGTAGACTGTTATCCTAGACACAGGGTAAAACAGTGAAATTAGACAACTATTTGATTTACTACAGCTTTTGGGAAAAACCGGGACTTTTAATGCATCCTTGCAAAATGTATGATTAAATACATGTTTAGTCAAATGAATAGACCATTATATCAGCTGAAGGTTTGACAAATAAGTTCAAAATTAGTGTGGATAGAGAGTAAAGAAGGGCAACGACCTCCTTCAGTGATTAACCCTGGCGGAACTTAAAAGTAGGGTAGTTCATTCCATATGTCTTTAAAGGAAATAGGGCAAATCTGTTCGACTTTAAAAGGGGAAGTGAAATTACTAATCCCACCTTTTGCCCCTTGCCCAACATAAAAATTCAGTCAAATATCACAGTTCTTACTTGTTGCACACTGGAACTACTGAAAAAACCTGAAGGAAGAAAATACAAATAAATCACACATTTATAGATATAACATGCTATAAAACAGATCCAATGTTAAATATCCAACATCTGGTCAAATGTATTTAAGGTAATGCTGAAGCTAGGCTATAGGAACAGAAAAGCTTTAAAAAAGCATTGCATGCACATGCTTTTATTCCAAAATTGCTGATAGTGTAAACTGACATAAACTAGTACAGACATGTTCACAGAATACAACAGAGTTGTGCAGCTTTCTACCGAAAGTTTGGTGTTCATTACCTACAGAATATTTCACCAAGCTCATGGAGTCCATGCCCCATAGGGGACATACCAAGTATTAGACTGTTTTTTTTTCTAGCACTTCAGTGTAT
>JAOVVF010000028.1:10771255-10784748 GCA_028565595.1 Duopalatinus emarginatus | reverse complement strand
GTCAACCATAAACTCCTATACAAATTTTTGGTCAAACGTGAGGCCACCCGACAGCTAAAGCTTGGTTAAAACTGGGTCATGCAACAAGACATTCCCAAGCACACCAGCAAATCTATTGCAGAATGGCTAAATAAAGAAAATAATCAAGATGGAGCAATAGCCCAGTGTACAAACAAATGCCTATAAACCTCAGTAAACAGTCGCAGTGTTGTAAAAAACAGTAAGCCATAATTCCTCCACCAGGATGTGAGAGTTATAAAGTCAGAAAACAATTCCTTCAAGTTATTGCTGCTAAAGGTGGTTCTGTAAGGTATTCATTTATGGGGTGTATTTGTTTTTTCACACATGGATTTTCCATTTTGGCCAAGTTTTTATAAGACAGATAATGACATAGTGAAATCTGTTGTGTGTTGTTGCTTTGGATTATAGGTCACATTAAAGGTGGAAATAAATCTAAAATAATTTATCTATTTTTTACATTAGAAAAAAACATGAAATTTTAATGGCGTATGCATCCACTGTATACATGTGTAATAGGTATGATTTTGAAATCAGGTGACTTTCAGTGGAGAGCAGGTACCTCGCTGCCTTTAGCAAGTGCAAAAGCTCCTCCCAACATCAGCAGGATTTTCCAGGGCAGCAGCTTTTGCACCACATCCCAGATTAGTAGGGTGGCAGGAGTTTCCAATTCATCTGTGCCTAATAGTGAAAGGGCCATCACTAATAAATATATACACAACCAGTGACAGATATCCTATCAAACATTCTGCTTTGGAATATTTGAATTGTTAACTTTGAAAGTCATCTCAAAAGAAGAAGAACATTTTAAATTGTGCTAGCAAAATGGAGCAGCAGGTAGAATATGGGGTCAGTCCTGAACTCTTGTTGCAGTTCATTGAGTTTTGCATGTTCATGTCTGTGTAGGTTTCCTCCAGATTCCAGGTCAAAATGGAAAAAAAAATTCATTGAATTGACCAGGATCAAGAGTTTAGTAAAGATAAATGAATGCATTTTGGATGGTAAAATCAGGCAAAAGCCGCATTTAGTTCGTTTTGGTGCTGTACAGAGCATTATCCTATATGCTGCATCATGTTCAGGACACCACAGGGTCTAAAGTAAACAGTCGAACTACTGGCATGTTTTTGGGGAAGTGGGAGGAAACCAGTAAAAACCAGACGAAAGAGAAATGCAGACACTGGGAATATATGTACAAACATAAATACAATCCAGAAAATATAAGATGATCACTAACAAACCATACCAGTTATGTCCAAAGATCCAGAATGCCAACATCTGGGAAATTTGGAAGGCGTTATGAAAAACAAAAAGGATACAAAAATGGAGACTGTGCCATCTGTCACAAACCTGAAACAAAGATATAGAGTTGATTAATACAATGTTTATATGATAGAAGCCTTTACTTAGATGCACATATTAAATTTTATTTACAATATCGTTAAATCCTATTTTACTCTTACCTCTTGACTTAAGTGAATTATCTGTTAAGCAGTATTGCATGGTCTTGGGAACAATAATATTACTTTGCAAAATAAAAAAGAGTATGAACTCCAATAATTATTAGTATTATGAAGTTATTCATGGAAATGATTCATAAACTACATCAAAAACTCTACTACAAATATATTTGCAGAACAGGTACCCCTCAAATCTTATGAAGTGACAGCACTTACTTTTTTTCCTGATTGAAGAGTAGCGAGCCCCAGCCCGGTATAAACCCAGGCTCCCTTGTGAACCACAGCACAACTAGCAGTATGAAAAGGACAAGGACAGAGGACTCTGCAAAGCTCATGCCACCAAGCTTTCTGAACTCATGCCTCAACACCTTATATGCATCTTTCTGACTGCTTTTGGTTATTCCACAACCAAAGGTGTTTTTTACACTGAAGATTGACAACACACACACACACACACACACAGACACACACACAGACACACACACACAAACAAAAAAAAAATACAGATACAGAATCAATGCACTTAGATACCATAACATTACAACCACAAAAACAGTGACAAGATAAAGTAACTAACAATGATTATCTTGTTATGTGGCACCTGCAATTAGTAGGATATATCAGGCAGCAAGAAGTTGATGTGTTGGAATCAAGAAAAAGGGGCAGGTGTGAGGATCATAATGGCTAGATTACTGGGTCAGATCATCTTCAAAATGACAGATCTTGTGGGGTTTTCCCAATATACATGGTTAACACGTACCAAAAGTGGTCCAAAGAAGAAAAACCGGTCAACCAGCCACAAGGCTTATTAATAGCTAGCTAATCTCGACTGAACCCACAGAATATCCACAAAAGGATCTGTTGCTAATGTCTTGGTGACAGATATCACAGGACACCTTCAGATGTCTTGTGGAGTCCACACCTTGATAGGTCCATAAGTGATGGCTGTGGCAGTCAATCAGATACTCTATTTTAATATTATCTCCCATAACATTAGACACATAATACACAAAATATATAACTTTGTAACTTACTCAAAGCCCAGAAACATGAACTGCAAAAATAGCCAACTCAGGATAAGCAGCAAAACCATGTTGGGAAAGGAAAAAGCAAACCAGGAGCCATAGTTGATCACATCTCCATTCTCTGGATATATCCTGCATTGATATATACAAAGTATCCCATGAAGTGATTCTACATAGTATCTGATACAGTATATTAGATTGGGATGCATCAATACCGATATTGTTTCTGATAACAAACTTGATAACATACACTCATTTATCCTGAATGCTCAGTTATCAACACCAGTAATACATAATACTGTGTACTGTAAGCCTAGTTTACACTACAATCTCTGTGAAGATATCATGAGAAGAAGTGACAAAATCTTTCTGTAGTACTAGTAAAATATCTTATT
This sequence comes from Duopalatinus emarginatus, assembly GCA_028565595.1. Classification (NCBI taxonomy): domain Eukaryota; kingdom Metazoa; phylum Chordata; class Actinopteri; order Siluriformes; family Pimelodidae; genus Duopalatinus; species Duopalatinus emarginatus. The sequence goes on along the minus strand of JAOVVF010000028.1, from coordinate 10,781,853 downwards.
GTATGTGGTAATGTATCTGTTACTTGTCCATCTGGCCTTTGAGGATAAGGTTGGGGAAGGAGCCAGTGAGGGTGGCTGTGCCTCCAATGCTGGCTGCATAACACACACTCATACTCAATCCCTTTCTGAGACTCAGATACTTCTGCTCATGCTGTAGCCTCCTCTGCTCGGCACATAGCAGCTCCTCAGCACTTAGTTCCTCCTCTACAGGAAAAAGGTGTTTTTTAATAACAAGTGATTAAAATTGCCTACCAGTTACCTAGCAGAGAATAATTATCAGTAATCTATTGGGCTTGTATAATTTGCACTTATAATGAGGCTAAATAGTCTTTACATTAATTAAAGTGGGTCTTTTTATTTTTTTAAATTTATATTTTTCTTAATGTTCATTAATGAGACATGTTTCATTTGTATGAGGTAACGTTGTTAAAGCTTTTATGTTTGTATGAAAGTATTAACAGCAGTCCAGAAAGCAGCTCAAATCATCTTTTCTACGTCTACGTACTGATGTTGCCAGTTCTGTCCTGTCTTATGGCCCTGCTCTTCTGTAGCTCCCTTTCTTCATACTCTGCCTCAATCTTACTGAGGTGCTCCAGCACGGCGTGCACTATTGGTAGCAATATAGCCGTAGAGGCTATGTTAGAAATCCACATGGAGAGGAAGGCTGTGATGCTCATAAACCCCAACATTAACCTTAGAGAAAGAATGAATAGTTACATCAAGTTTTTATTTAACAAAACAAAACCCTGCAAAAAAAGGCTCCTACAGTGCTGGCTTTACCCCGACCACCAGAAGCATGGCCAAGGCGAGGCGTTTGTGGAGATTCCATTGTTCCACTGCTATGGCCACTATCAATCCACCAGCTCCCAGCATGGTACTATCACTGAAGTACTGTGTACAAACCTGCAGAAAAACCAAACACACACACAGACATTGAAAATCTCCAAATGCATGAAATACAGACTTGCTGGGTAATGGTCTCTTACTTCTTCAGACGTCATGATGCCCATCATAGGGAAGAAGATAACAGGGAGGAGAGCAGTTACTGCCAGTGGAAGACATTCTGTACACCAGTACAGAGCCATCAGGATAAGAACAAAACCACATTTAGCTTCCTGTAATACAACCACATATTGATATACACACAATGCCTTTAGTGGGACACAATAGCAATAATTTTTAATGAAACCACACTTTTCTATCTCCTCCCAAATACACAGCTTCCATTTATGAAATTTATATAATTTGGATTAATCACTCTAGTGTGGTGGTGGCTGGAATTAGCTCTATAAAACTAATTGCAATACTTCACTTCTTTTGCATACTATAATGTAGATATGTCCTCTTCCTGACCGTCAGTAGTTCTTTTTTAGAGACAAGGCATTTACTTTTTACTGTTTACTTTGTCATCTTGCATTTAATTATTTAGAGTTTGCTTTAAAACTCAGTCTTGAAACTTGGATAGTTACAATTACTTTAATTAAATCCCTACTCGTGCCTTCCGGGTGGTCATATAAGAAAGGTACATGCAAAATACGGATTATATTTTATTATGCACTATGCATAATTAATTAATTGACTAAATATTTTATAAAAAATAAAAATACTGATAGTTATTGTATTAGGATGCTGGGTAACAGGCACACAAGGCTGAGTAACCAACCCACCACCTCCTTAAACTTGCTCTATTAACGAACAAGAGAGTATGTGAAAGGTTCAACAAACACTTTAGTGATAAGAAAGAGAGCAGAAGTGAAGTTCAAACAAACCTTTTGAAAGTATTGGACAATCTAACCACATGGGCTGATAAGTGTGCTGTATAACAAAAGCAGTTAAACTGGTTGGATGGTGTGACATTTCAAAATGATCAGCAAACAGGTGCTCACAAAGCAGCAGCATGGCATAACAGCCCCATCAATAATATCTTTCTAAAAGTGAACTATCTGCCTGTACCTGGACCCCAAACCCCATGGACTGAAATTTATGCATGTAACCCAACCACTGCTTGCTGCCAGTTCTGTTTTTTAACAGAAGAGGTCTAGCTGAGAGTGGTGCAGACCAGAGAGAGATAATCACAAACATTTATCAGATTTTATCAAAACATATGAAAACAATGAGACTACATATAGTCATAAGAATAACAATGAGATAACAATGAGAATAATAACTTTATACAATACACAGATCAGCCATAACATGAAAAAAACCACAATTACTGACAGATAAGGTAAATGACACTGATTATCTCGTTAGAATGACACATGTCAAGTTGTAGGATATATTAGACAGCAAGGGAAAAATTCAATTCAAGTGACTTTGACAAGGGCCAAATTGTGATGTCTAGGTGACTGGGTCTTCTAGGGTGTTACTGGTATACCCGAAAAGTGGTCCAAGGAAGGTAAACCAGCAACAGAACGGGGGTGAAGGCTGGTCTGGTCTAATCTCACAGTGGACTTTTATTAGACAATACATTCATGGAAAGAACTTTTCCTAAGAAGAATCCTGCCCAATACATTCAGTTAACATTGGGCACATTTAATAAAATGTCAGGAAGTATAGCAAACACATATAAGGTCTATAAGGTTTATAAGGTCTACGATTCTTACCGATGTGTTGACAAGAAGAGGTAGAGGCAGGAACAAAAGAGGTATCAGGATGGTGAGCACATAATTTCTGTAATCCCACAGGTATTTCATGAAATTCGCCATAATCCAGATGTATCAAGTAGTTAACATACAAGGCGAAGAAAACACCTTAGTGCAAAACTTTTTTTGATCAAATGAAATTTTATGACTTAATTGAAGATTGACTATTGCACAAGATAAAGTAGGACTATATAACACATGCAGTGATAAGTAAACATTAACTTTATCATCTGTGGCTCCACAGATAAAGAATAAGTAAGAGGTATTGCTGTTTATAGATCGCAGACACAGCATAGTTATTCAGACTAATCCCAGAATTAATGTGGTTTTGATTTGATCATGTAGGGAAAAGTCATGATACACTGTTAAATACCAAAATGCAGATATTGGCTACTAGGTTTAACAGGTAAAGTACACAATCAAACAGATTTCTGACATGCATGCATACAATATAAGAACATTTTGTTACACTTCTAACTCATATTTTATACAAAAAGTCTCTTAAGCTCAGTAGTCAACATGCAGGATTAAAACTCAGCTATTGCTTTTCACTGAAATTTATGTTAAGGAATCTTTTGCACTGGATAACGGACTGGTTATTCCCTTCACAAGAACGCGGCGTCATCACTCTCTATTGAATATAGACGGCTCAACTGTGGAAAGCATAAAGAGCACCAGATTTCTTGGTGTTTACCTGGCAGAGGATCTCAACACTAGCTCCAAAACCAAGAAACACCAGCAGCATCTCTATTTTCTGTAAACGCTCCCATCCTCACTATATTCTATAGAGGGACTACTGAGAGCATCCTGAGCAGCTGCATCACTGCTTTTGGTCCCTGCAGCGGATAGTGAGGACAGCTGAGAAGATCGTCAGTGTCTCTTTCCCCACCATCACAGACATTCACAACACACACTGCACTTTTCTTGAAACATTGATCTTTCATCAGTCTGGGTGTGGATTGAGACACACACACACACACACACCCCTCCCTAGAATTTACTGTACTTGTCTTGCATTGTTGCACGTGTGCACATGTGCACTTTATTTTAAGTTTTATGTAACACCTTAGTCCTGGTGGAACGTTGTTTAGTTTTACTGTGTACTGTACACACCATATGTGGATAAAAATGGCAGTAAAATCCACTTGACTTCACGTGATGTGGTTTATAGTCTTATAGATTTAGAGAGTTAGTCATTAACAATTGCATATAGTGTAAATGTCATCTGTTTCACATCTGCCCCACTGACAGAGGTGTTCCCTGTTAACTCTTCCTTCCTTAAGTCAATAATCAACTCATTGTTTTTCCTGATAATAAGCCACGTGCTTGTACAATATCGAGCTCCAGCACTTACAAAACTTCAGAATTTAACATGTTTTCTAACTATTTAATCAATACCCCGGGCTGAAATATATAAATAATAACAAAAACAAATAAATCTACTGAATGTGGTGCAGTCTGGTGGGCATAATATATAGTACAGACAACAACTATTACACCTGGTTTTTGCCCACTTTTCCAAATTGACATTAATTGGTATTAAAAGAACACTGGTCTCTGATAGACTATTTGCTGATAAATGAAAGTTAAAAAATTTTCGGACCTGAAAATAATGCATTAAGCAAATTATCATGCATGGTAATCTAATAACAGGAAAAACTCAAGGTTTATAGGAAGCTGTTACCCACCATTAGTTGTTTGTCAAGAATTATGTTTTCAAATGTTTTTATTTTTATGCTTCATACTTGTGTTGAGAAAGACTTTACTGCCCAAATTGGAAAACACATAAATGTACTGACAAATATTTGTGTATTTAAAACACCTTATGCAACATTTAAAGGTCCAGGTTAAGTCAATGTCCTTGTAGATCTTGCAATATTTATTAGATTCAAAGTTTTATTTGTCACACGGTACAACACACAGTGAAATGCCATTTGACTGTCGTCCACAGAATATAAACTAGGTGAGTAAGTAAACAGTAATAGAAGGGCACACAAGAATTTCAATAAAATTAAATAGTCCTAAATTATATCTAGATATAATAATCTAGATTATAATTAGATATATACACTGTGTGTGCATAACACAGTTTTTGTTGCGTGTGCGAGAGTGAGGTGGTGTGCAAAATGCGCAAAAATGCAGTTCGGTTGTCCGTGTGAGTGAGGTGGTGTGGGAGCTCTCGTTGGAGAGTTTGAGTGTGGTGGACTAGGCTCTGTACTCATTCAGGGCTCGGACAGCTTGTGGGAAGAAGCTCCTTCTCATTCTCTCTGTGTTCGCCTTCAGGGTGCGAAAGTTTTAGTGTTTCCCAGAGCGTAGCAGAGAGAAGAGTCCATTGTTGGGGTGACTGAGGTCCTTCACGATCTTCCTGGCTCTGATCCAGCACTGCTTATTGTAGATAGTCTGCAAGTCAGGAAGCTCGGTCCGGGTGGTACGTTCAGCTGATACTACTGCACCACTCTCTGGAGAGCCTGTCTGTCCTGCTTTTCCTGAACCAGGCTGTGATGTTCCCCGTGAGGATGTTTTTAATGGTGCAGGTGTTCTTTAGCACCTTAGAGGGCAGTAGACGTCTAAGTGGTAGAGACACTGACGGGCCTTCTTTGTGACTGCATTGATGTGGCAGGTCTATGATAGGTCCTGTGAAATGAATACCCCAGTTCGAAATCACAGGTTGGCTTAACAGGGGCACGGTGGTGCAGTGAGTAGTGCCGTCATGCTGTCATAGCAAGAAGGGTCTGGCTTCTTTATGGGTGGAGTTTACATTTTCTCTGCAAGACCTGCACATTCATAAATTGTGGTGATGTAAAATTTCCCCAAGGTTTGAGTGTGTGCAGGTGCCCTACAATGGACTGGTGACTGTCCAGCATGTTTTTTCCTGCCTTCTGCCCACTGAGCACCAAAATAGACTCCATCACCACCCATAACTCAGTAACAGCATATGCACTTTGGATAGTAGGTGAATGAATGAATTAAGGTTGACTAAAGTGAAGTATATGCCATGTCTATGAATGTCTCCAGTAAGTGAAGAAGATAGGAGATGAGCATTAACTCTCAGGTTTGATTTATTGTATAGAGGAAAAAATAAACCCTTTCAGATATTCATGTTTGCAGTTGTTTCTCTCAATTTAAAATGAACAAACTGAAGTTGAACAAAGTGAACAAACCTGTACGAGGAGCTGAAAAGGAGAGTATGAAAAAGAGGACCAAGGTTTTGTATTGAGATTTTTTACTGCATGTTTGCACTACATCTATAATTAAAAATTATGGCCACTAGAGATCAGCAGTGAACCATTTTTTTTTAGAACTAAGTGTATTAAAATTATATAGTTGGAGTTAGGGTTATGTAACTATTAAAGGGTTAGTGTCAAAAAGACAGAGAGGTTGATAACTACTTGTAGTATGAATGACCTGGCTTATTTTGCTGCAGTGTAGACCAATCGAACACTCGACTAAAAGACAAGCAGAAGTATGCGTGATAAAACCTAGAACAACAGAAAAATTCTCCTGAATTATTTAGTGAAGTGGCTATCCAACAAGCTTCTAATGTATCTTCATAGTGTCTGCACCTGAAACAGATACATCAGTCTAATACTGGTGCAGTCTAAGTTTGCAGAAATATTCTGTAGGCAATAAACACCATACTTCCTGCAGAACGGTCCACAAGTCCATGTGTACCACAGCATGTTGGATGGCATGTCATGTGTTTGATCATGTTGAGATCTGGTGACTTGGCAAAACTTTAAACTCAAATGAATTTTCCTCTAACCATAACTTGGTGTCTCTATACGTGTGTGGTGGTGCATTGTCCAGTTCGAAGAGGTCAAACCCATCAGGAATGCAGGACATGAACGTGTGTAACCTGTAAAACCGGAAAGGAAACATAGCATTAACCTGTCAGATATGTATGTGGACATAACAGAGGTCCTATGGAATGCCAGCTAAATAAACCCAATACTATTATGGAGACACCACCAATCTGTACAATGTTTTTTACAGTCTGTACCAGTTTTTCTGGTACTTAAGTGTATATGAGACACATATCTACTTCCAACCATAGGTGAAGCTAGCAGGAAAGGCTATGGTGTTTTCTCTAAATCTCAAAATTTCCCCAAAGGATCTCATGACATGTAGATCCCCTAGGGCATTGTGGTTAAGAAGTAAGTGAAGAAATTGTGTTACCTTACAAAGATTTAAAACTTTCTTAACTTAAATGCAGTTCTACCTCATAAACAATTGAGGCCGCTAATTAAGTCAAATAAACAAATTTATGAAAATAAATTCACTTAAATTGGACTGTGTGTGTGTGTGTGTGTGTGTGTGTGTGTGTGTGTGTGTGCTACACAGCTCCAAGGATCTGGGTTTGTAGGTTCTAGCCTGACTCCCATCTCCCTGTGGGGAGTTTGGTGTGTTCTCCCCGTGCGGGTTTTCGCCAGGTGCTCCGGTTTCCTCCAACCTTCCAAAAACACACACATGGTAAGGAATTGGATATGCCAAATTGCCCTAGGTGTGAGTGTGTATGTGTTACCCTACGGTGGATTGGCACCCTGTCCAGGCCGTATTACTGCCTGGTGACCTGTGATTTTGGACAAAATGGACAAACCATGATGCTGAAGGGCTAAGCAGATAAGAGAATAATTGTATGATTGACTAATTGAATGGATTTCCAAAATGATTTCTACTTGGTCTTGTAATATTTTTGTGGTCGTCATCATGATCTCTCAATTTCCTTTAAGAACACTTTTATCACTCCATCTATAGAAGCACATAATCTTTGAGTAGTAACAAGCTGTCCTTCAGAGTTATGTTGCTGACCCTGATTTGGTCATGTAGATTTGTCCTTTACAACATTCAGATATTTCGTCAACTTCTCACAAGGGAGGTGGCACAGTAGTTCAGTCTTTTGTCAACTTAAGACTACACTTATGCAACTGCTTTTGGCTGGTCTACCCATGCATGCCACCAGGCCCCTGTGACTGATCACGTTACACTCTTGCTACAAACCTTTCCCCAGAGGGAAATTTCACTTGCTACAGTTGCACCTCTTTATACAAAAGAATAACCATTCTAATCATTTAAAATAAAACGAAATTTATACCAGGTTCTTATGTAAAATCTTATGCAAAACCCTGGCACTGGCCTACAAAGCTAAAAAGCTGCTCCTCCATACCTGATGCCAGTGGTCACAGCCAGATGCATACTCAGAGCCCTTCATGCTGTAAGTACGGCTTCATTACCCAGGACACATGGAAGCAAACATCCAGACTCTTGTCTGTCATGGCACCAAGATGGTGGAATGAACTGCCCCTGGGTGTCTGTACAGCAGAATCACTAACTGTCTTCAACACTGACAGAAGATACACCTCTTTCAACAGTCTTGTTCGCCTTGCAGGTTGTGTATAGTTTAGAACTTTCAGGCTTTAGGACTTTTGATAAGTTTTATATTAGGTACTGTATGGCTAATTTCTGGCTGTATACTACCTCCAAGGTCCATCAGCACTGGCTGCAGATATTCTGAATGAATGACTCGCTCTGGATAACAGAGTCTGCTAAATGGCATAAGTATTATGTAACTGTAAATAATAAGGAAATGTATGTAAATCTGTGGTGTAGTTTACGACTGGCTGTGCTTTCCCAGAGCAGGTACAGAGGTGGAGTCAACACAGCACTATTTAAAACTCAGTGGCACTGTGTTGGAGATTCAGATGATAACTCGTCTGTGCTTTACTTACCCTGAGGCTGGGCACAAAACTATCGCTATGCTCAGTGCTGGGCTTACTCGGTGAAAGGTCATCAAAACATGCTCACTGAAACCTGTTTATCCTCTTTGAAACTATCCATAGGTGTCTGAGTTTAAAACAAACAAACAAACAAAAAAAACCACTGTGCGTTTATAAAAGTCTATGTTCAATACTATTTTATTTTTCTACAGTGATACAGTTTCGGCTCGGGGTACTGAGAAAATGTAAGAATCCTACAGCCTGAGTTGATGTCACCGCATGTCAGTACTTCCGGGTCAGTTCCGCCCTGTCCACGGGGTAGCCCACTCCAATTATGCGGTCAGTGATTCCGGGTGAGCTGTGGAGAAACTGCGACCCCGACGTATTAGGCGGATAAGAAAATGACTCATTGATTAACTTATTTCATTAATTTCAATCCTCCATTGATTAATTAATTCCCCATTCCTGAAATATGTTAAAATGCTTACTGCAACTTGAAATAATTTTGTATAACCATGAAGTTAAAGCTAATTGTTAATTTGAAGTTGGTGAAATCAACAAAAAGGTCATTCTGCATCATGTCAACTACATTAACATGGGTTAAGGTCTAAACTCCGACTCAGCCAATTACAAATCACATTCTCTCTTCTTAACCATTCTGTTTAACACTTCCTCACGGGTGTTGGGTTGTTAAACTTCTGTTGTACTTCAAATGACAGACCACAAAAAAAAAAGCAAAAACACTGCTGGACATCGATTGCACACATTAGGGTTATGTTAACATTTTCTAAAAATGATGTTCATGTAATTCAGAACATGAATTAAGGTACAATAATTTAGGTATAACTCTAATATGTGCAACCAATGTTCATGCAAATCCAACAGACTTCTTCTCAGTGCATGACATATTGTTTCAAGACATGTATAGTATGTACAGATACAATAAGTCTGATCCAGATGCATTGACCCTTTTATGCCTCAACTCACAAATATATTCCAGTTGTGTAAGTGTCCTTGTCCTTGTTATCTTACTGTAATGTCTATAAAGTCCTGTGTTTATCATTTATCAAAGGAATTTGCAAATACTTGGCATGTTAGTGTGCAAGAATTTGCGGGTTAGTGTGGACATTTTTGTTCCTATCGATAGTTAGTTCATTTACTTGTTATGCTTATAGGGGCATTCCATTCCACCCGTCATACATTCTGCATGGCTGCCAAAATGAAAATGCAGATAATGTGTGTGTCATGTGAGACATTAAAAATGTGCCTTGAGCAAGAGACCTGACCCCATCTGACCCCATCTCCACCCTAATTTCTCCCTGGGTCTCCAGGCAAGTGTGCTCACTGCCCCTAGTGTGTGCATTCACCAGTGTGTGTTTACTGCATGTATGAGTAAAATGCAGAGATCAAATTTCTCTGTGTGCAAGGACAGTAGGTCTAATCACTTAACCTTACTATATCACTTGTATATATGCCAAACACCCATAACATTAAAACTGGTAGGTGAAGTGAGTAACACTAATTATTGTATTTCAGTTTTCAGATATATTAGACAGCAAGTGAACAGTCAGTCAAGTATACACCACTGAGAGTAAACAACTTTCATATGTCCAATAGACCTTTTTTTGTGTGCCATAAATTGTTATCAAAGCACATGCTGTTTGTATGTTTGCTAATCAGGACATCTATAATCAGATTATTAAGAAGGGAATTTATGAGGTCAGCTCCTCTTTTGAAATCAAGTATTGCTTCATGGAGCTTCACATCGCCAGCTGATGGCAAATGCCAATAATTCATCCCATGTGGTCATATTTGCACCTTTTTCACCTATCACCTTTAGGGATTGCTCAGTCAGTCATTTTACTTGTCTCAGTCCTTGCTAATTATGTTTTTAATGTCATCTACATAAATAAACCAAAAGAGTCCACAAAGCTTTGAATCTTCTTACTATAATGTCCTTATTGTATTTAGTAACATCCTTAAAATTCTATTATATTGTTATATTTAACTGAGTGTATGTTCTCAGAAATAAAGTATTTGTCCTTAAATACAAGTCCATTGGTGTTACTTTAATCATCTATAAGGTTTTATAGTCCTTACGGTCCAGTTATAAACCTTAAAACAGTACAACCCAGTACAAAATAGGTTCCTTTCTTTTTTAGGAGTCTAAAGCTAAACTAAAAACATTTATCAAGTTTGATACTATTCCAGGTTCTTCACTGTATCATAATGTATTTAA
>JAOVVF010000028.1:10756238-10766425 GCA_028565595.1 Duopalatinus emarginatus | reverse complement strand
AAAGGACAAGTGGTCTGTCTATAAAAAGTAACTGTATATTTAATATATAGTAAATGATATATCTACAAATATACTTAACTTGAATATTGAACAACAACTTAATTTGAATATGCTAAATCACTAAATGTGGCTTCTTTTACATAAGGTATTCCTTTTCTAGATGTAATGGTCATATACGACATTTAACTTGATATATATACCGTGTATAGGTTTGGCAGCTTGTTCTTCAGTTCTCCCTTGTATTGAACAATTGCCTTCAGGTGTGGTAGTTGATCTTTAATCTGAAAAACAGACATTGGCAGCAATTTAATTTGTCAGTTGTAGGTCATTTTCTTACAGAATTGTTGATTATCGTGCAAAATAATATGTTTTCTTTAAAAAATGAATGAATGAATAAATGAATTCACCTGGAGGATTTTCACTAGTTGTTTGTCATTTTCTACCACCAATACATTGGCTTCACAGTTAGAAGCCACATACTGGCATGCTTCAGGAGAGTTAGTAGTGTAGATTCCAACAGCAAGACCTCTGAAAAACAAACCAATGATATTTCTTTCTTTAACCATGACTGCTTTTTTTTTTTACAGTTTAACGTGAATTGTACAATTGTATGCACATTTTCTTTTTCTTTTATAATAAAACAGTTTGCATATTAATTCATGGCTGCTTTATTTTAGGTATGTCTTAGATTTCTTTGTCCTGTTGTAAACCCAATCAATTTCCATCTTCATTTTTTTTTGACTGGCAGAGTCACATTTGCTTCACATATTTTCTGACATTTCCTGAAATTTATTCTTTCATATTCAGTGTGTAGTTATGAAATATTTTCTGCGCCACTGGCTTCAATAGAACTGCAAACATAATTGATCCACCCAAATGCGTCACAAATGCCATGGCATTCTTTTCATCCATTCACCTTTTATTGTCCAAATGTACCTTTGGTCATTGTGGCCAAAGACTTTAATTTTTATTTCATCAGTCCACAGCATTTGTTTCCAAGATGCCTTGGTTGTATCTATATATTGTATATACTTCAGACATTTGTGATAAAGTCACAGGCACCACTCCTGTGTCTGCAGGTACTTGCTGTTTTTTTTTTTCATTTTTGCCTATTTTTTTAGCTCTTTACATTTACAGTAAGCGCCTTAACTTTTGCAGCGACAGTCGCAGTAGCTGTAGCTGAATATGTTTCTATTAACTTCAAAAATTTTGCACATAACTGTATGTCTTGTAGATAAAGGTCTTTGATCATGTGTACATGTTTACTGAACAAAAACATATATGTAAATATAAAACAGGACTTTAAGAGACAGTACCCTGCCATGATGCAGCCAATGTCTGCGATGAACCACTCAGGAGCATTGAATCCCAGAATACCAACACCATGGAAGCGCTGCAGCCCCAACTAAATACACAGAGAGAGAGAGAGAGACGCACACACATCGTCATCCACACCGACACACAGAAGTGCAATTAGTCAGGCTGCAGCTTTTAGACATTATGGACAATCCACATAAAACATTATATATTATCATGCATTTATGCTGGCAATGAAAAACAAACCTTTAGAGCATGTATTTTTTTTAGTGTTTTTTTATATAAATGTATTTATAGTTATTTATTTACATCTACATATTTACAGTATATATAGTTATTTATTTACAGCTAGGTAATCTAAATTAAAGCTAAATTAGAATTGCACGAATACACCCCAGCGTCTTAAATAAATGTCTTAAACAAATGTCTTAAACAAACTGTTTCAAATAAAGTCAGGTCAGCTGACATGCATGAAATTTACCCCAGGTTCTGACTTCTGTCTATCTTCATCCTCATACCTTAAGAAAGCTCTTAGCTGCAGCTCGACACTGCTGTTGGAATTCCTTATAGGTTAGTGTTAACCAAGCTCCGTTGTTCTTTGAGGAGAGGGCTGGGTGATCTCCGAAATTATCCACCGACCACTGGAACAATTGATGGATGGTAAGAGGAGACTCAGAGCCTGGACCTGACTCACTCATCCTCAGCTTCACTGCCTTGTCCCTAGTTGCAGTCCAGTATTCCTCTGCTGGAGCCAAGTGCACTTCACCTGTAATTGGAATCGATTCATCATGTTGTGGGTCAGAACAGCATTCGGGACAACAGATCGGCATAGTGAGGCTTATAAAAAGGTTTCACAAAAAAGCACAAAGAAGCAGATGTGGTGATAGTTTCAGTGGTTTCGTGCCTGTCACATAATTATTCTTTCGAGGCGTACTTATAGGGAAGTCCAAGCTTAAATTACAGGAAGGAATGAAATCCAACAGGTTTCTCAATGAGGAAAATGAAGTAGGTGTCGCTGTTGCCAAGTTTCACAGGCTGCACCTGCCTTTAAATTTTGCACTGCACTTAATAATATAATAAGGGTGCTATGTAGACAATAGAATAATAAGGAAACTTTTTAAATGGTATTATTATATCCACAATGATGGACGACAATATTAAATACGTTAATAATAAAATGGTACTTTTTGCTCATTTGGATGACAATATGTTCATTCAAACAGGGCTACAAAATACCATTAATGGGTGAATGCTGCTTATTCTTGTAGATCTACAGAAATGTCAGACCTTCTCAGCTCTGATGCAAAAGTTTACACTCATATGCTCATATGCTGAATATTACCTGCCGCCTTGCATGCTTCTCCCACTCTAGCATCAACAGCAGTTTTCTCACGCATCCTTGAAATCTCAGCTTTCCCATCTCCGGTTAGACTGTCCATTTCAGAATCATCCGACAAATTGATTTCTTTCAGCTTGTCCATGGTGCTGTTTCCAACTGAAGAAGTCATACTGTTGCCATTCGGTTCTGCTCTGGAGTCTTGGAGACCCTGGTGTTCTCCAGGATGGTGTTGAGTTTCTTTTATAGTGCTAGCCACAGAAAAAAAAAAAAAATCATCATGACGACCATTGACCATTGTTCACAATGGTCAATCACGTGACATATAACCCATGTTATTTCTTTCATTGTTATGTACCAATTAGAAAGAATGTACAAGTATACATACCTCATTGTGTTACTTTTCAAAAAATCAGAATTTCCTTTGACAGACATTGTAGTATAGCTTTAAGACAACAAATTAAAAAAAGAAAAAGTTCTCCTTCAGTATATAAAATCAACCTTCTTTATATAAAATATTTACATCACACTGTTATTAAATTTTAACAGATGAGTTTAAAATTTAAATTCTTAGCCTCCAGGCTTGTTTCTCCTTTATTACCCTAATACTAGTTGACTTAACTGCAATCGTGCACTTTTTATGAGAGCATCTTGTTGCAACACATTGACAGCATGTATTAAGTAAACCAATGCTGAGTCAAGAGCAGAAAAATGATGAAAGCATGGTGCTATTTACTGTCAACATTCTGCCTTTCACCCATATCTGTTCACCAGACTATCATTCTAATTCAAAAACTCGCACACGGGATGACATGAACAGTATGCACAGTCAAAAAAGTTAAACCACTGGTGCCATCTAGAGAAGCTTAGAGCTAATGCAGTTTTAGATGAGTAAAAGAATTAATTAGAAAATCATGAAACTTGAAAGCCCTTGAGTGCCCTTTGGACAGCAAAGGCATACATTTTTATTAATTTCCCGACAGTTTTACCAGCCGATTCTCACTGCAATTGTAACCTACATCCTCATGACCAGTGTGAGAGGGTGAAAGGACGAAGTTCATCATTGCAACACTGGTGTGGCAACATTGAAATCAGCTCTCGAATGAACTTTTGCACAAACTGCTACATGCCATATACCAAATCCCATGTACAAGGTGAAACAGCAACAGCAAGCATTAAAGGGTTTATTAAGCGAAATAACACAGGATTCCTGAACAGCTCACCCGACTTCAACTCCTGTCTGTAATAATGACGATCACAAATGATATAACAAAACAGATGCTGTGCTTATTTGCTTTATCTCACATCTTTATACATTATAACAACAGAAACAAGCCATCACACCACACCAGATGAGAAAAACCTGTTTTGTTTCATGACCACATAAAACAGATGATATACTGCCATTAAACATCAATGTCAGCGTTGTTTACTGACCAACTAAAACCAGCTTTACTTTTCATTTCTTCATTGATATTAATGTAATTAATATTAACATAAACGCTCCTTTAGTTTACACACAAGAACTTACTTACATACTACCATACTCACAATTAATATTTATTAACATATTTGTTACCATATTTGTTAAGGTTAAGTTACAGATGTGACATGTTACAAGAATCATATACACTACTTACAATAAGTAGATGTCTCTCACAGGGCTGATCTACACATGCCTTTATAGAGGAGCAAGAGGGTGAATAGTGATTGTGACATCACAGAGCTCGCGGAACACGTGACATGGTCGTGCGTGCAGGTGAGTACACAGGTGTAGCGTGCTAGTTAGTGCGGTAGAATGCGTCGCTGGCGGTCACCATGGCAACGCATGCAAATTCAGTGACTGCTGATGCATGCGTATTTCTTACCTTACCTGTTAATGGACTAGTGTGTGGTACATCTACCAGGAGACGTTTCCACCTGCTATTCACTTAACTGTCCGGTGTTTATTCAAATTAGCACCGCTGTTATTACTATTGCTGACTGCACTGTATTATAATAGTGAGCAATAGTAATGACTCCCGGTATATTAATAGTACGGTATATAAATAGTTACCGAGTTTGCAAGTGTCCAGTGATGTATACTAGCTAACTACTACTAAACAACATGTTACACCTGTGTATGTGTAAACACGCATGTGCAGGAGAAAATGGATGTGATTAGCTACTTTATTATCAAATCAAATGATGCTGTATCATGATGTTTGATGCTTTGGTGTTGTTCTTGAAATTTTGATGCCAATAAAGAGCGTATTGAATTGAGGTGTATGTTTATGCTACAACAAGCAAACCATGCAACGCAGTCAGAAATAATCATTTGTAAATATAATTATAATTGCTCAAGTTAACAAAACTGTTCGTATAGCTACTCAGACAGGGCACAGACTCGTATCCACACCAGGGATAAGAAAAAAATTAAATTTTAATTACGTTAATGGTTGAAGAACAGTTAATAGTTGAAGGGTCTTTTTGACTACACAGGAAACACGGTTAGGTTGGGACAACATTGTGACAACCTATTTTAGTGTACACAATGTTGTCTTGCCTAGTGGTCTCTTTATGATGTAGAGCATTGTGACGTCTTATTGCAATTTATTTATTGTTCATTTGCTACCTGAGTAAATATAACTGGCAATGATGCTGTTAATGCTGACATAAATGTTAATTCAGATGTAGTCTGGACGTATCTGTTGCTCAGATGGGTGATATTCGGGGATTTTTTGAAAACAAAAAGGCATTGTTAGTTAATCAAATCCTGGAATCAGATTTACATTTCATTTGAATGTTATGTTGTATCTATTCCTAGGAACTGCACACTGCCACATAGAGCCTGTATATTTTTTAATAATATGTTTCAAATGAAAGAAAAACACATACTGTCAGGGCTCTAACAGGGGGAAACATACGCAGACCGAACAGGGGTGAAGGTGAAAGAGTTTATTTACAGGTGCCATAATCGTAATCCAAACAACAGGCAGGTGAGTCAAAAACTGTTAATCCAAAAACCATGACGTAATAATCCAACAGGCAGAACAAACACAGATCAGAACATCAGGTTCAAACACTGACAATCAGACAAAGAACACAGGAAAGCATGAGGTTTAAATACACAAGCTTATTATCCCCAAATTAGCACCATGTGCAGGTGGATCATCAGAGACCATCAGCGTAAATGCCACAAAGAGATATCAGAGGGAGCCAAAAACAACAGTCCGGTTGGCTCCCTGACACGTACAATACAATACAATAAACTTGGAAACTTTTTAAAAAGTCTTTTTATTCATTTACAATGACCAATGGTTGTGTAAAAGACAGTATCTTATCCAGCAGATAATATACAGGGCTGGGACAGTGCAATCCAAAGCTGTAGTGATAAAAATATATATATATATTATATTTTTACTATAGGAAAATGGACTATCAAAGATATAATTGCTTGATAAACATATACCATGTCTACCGTACCAAAATATATCAAAAGAAGGTTTCTATTTTATTTGAGCATTGGTGTTATTGTAATATCTCTAATTCTTGTACACTTTTCAGCCCTTAATACAAATATAGGGCTCACTGTCATATGCTTAACATTTACTCTTCACTAATGATTTAAGAAAAATATTACTACTCACTAAGTATTCTTATTTTTATACTTACTACGTCCTGAACTACTCTTCACATTTTAAGAGCAAGTCTCAGAACCTTTATGCATACCAGCCCAGGACTGATCAAGGAGCAACTACTAAGCCTTAAGCAAAACTCTTAGACCTAAGCTGCACATTTCTGTGCTATATTCTGGCTTATGTATATCTATAATCTGGCTTGTGTACACTTTGTATATCATCTGCCAAATACATGAGTGTAAAAATAGTAAAGTAGCAATGTTAACACCAAAATAACTAAAATGAAGAGCTGAATAACCTAAAGTCTGGGCTTAAACAAGAGTTGTTTAATTGTTTAGTAGAATGTTAAAATTCACAGGATCAGTTGCCATACTGTCATTATACATCTGTAGTAATCACTATAATATTTCTTTCTGCATGTATTTTGTGGAACTGGTAAATTTTTTGGCACAGTTATTTGGCTGAATAAACTAGGTCAGGGTAATATGTACTTTTGCAGTTTAGGCCCTTGTGGTGTGACATGTAATGCACCAATAGCAACTTTGATAAAAAAGACAGAAAAGAGAAAAATAGAAAAGAAAAAGAAGGTTAAGGAAAACAATAATCCAATCTGCTACACTTAAAAAATGATTTACTTTATTATTATTGTGTTATGCTGGCCAGTGTTTCTTCAGAAGAAAATTGCTTTCTATACTTCTATAATTTCCATTATTTCTGACATTCTAGCTACTAGCTAATCATTTTAATTGAATATATACACTAGTGAATAAATCCACTAGTAGATATAGTGGTCTGTCTATCCAGGAGGCCATTGCATCTGTCGCCCTCCAATGACATGAATGTGCAGATGATACACAGACTGAGCCCCATGTTTCCCATCATTGATGACTGTAACAGAAAAAGTTATATATTGATGACTGTGAATAGAACTATACAAATAAACATTTTTAACATATATAATTGTAAAAATAAGTCATTATGCTTAATATTACATACATACCTAATCTGTATCCCTTGCTTAATCCTTCTTTCTTTGCCAGGTTTTTTGCTACCACCAAGAGATGTCCAAGAAGCTGAAAAAAATTAAAAGTTAAAGCACTGATTTCTTTAGATATATATATAATCTAAAATATACATCTAAAATATAAAAGAATAGTGTACAGAGAGACAAACCTGTGCATCATCATCATGAGTTTCACTGATTCTTGGGATAGGAGTTCTGGGAATAACTAGGAAATGCACAGGAGCCTGTGGATTGACATCCCGAAATGCTAAACACTGAAATAGACGTTATAGTAACATAGTTAGCCATTATATGTTCAAGGTGAACGCTTTCTTTTGACCACCAACCAGCTGCAAATGTGCAAATTTAAAAGTGAAGAAGCTTATTAAAATTAGGCAAAATCAGAAATAGGAGACTGTGGCAAAATTAGGCAAATGCGAATCGGATGATCCCAAAGAGTTAAATGTGTGGTACAGCGGTAACATCATCGGCCCCCACTTGGTTGGTGCCCCATGAGGTATAGACAGCATGAGTTTGTGTAAATATTCTGTAGGCAATAAACACCTACTTCCTGCAGAATGGTCCACAATTCTGTTGTATTCTGAGGTATAGGATTTATGTGTTTCACAGTGCATTGCATGGCATCCCAGATGTGTTCGATAGTGTTAAGATCTGGTAAACTATTAAAACCCCAAACTTAGGTGCTCGTTCCTCTAAGCATTGTCCTGTTGGGAGGGGCCAACCCCTTCAGACTAAATGCAAGACATGAACGTGTGTAACTTTTTAGAAAGAAGACACACATAGATTTCACCTGTCAGAGAGGTTTGTAGCCTAGGTGTTTTGCATAGGCTCATCTGTAGTAGTTTCTCTGGCACTTCAGTGTATATGGTAGGTAGAATAGTAAGTCTCTAGGTGTAAAACATGTGTGTACATTATGCTCAGTAACAGCCTGGATTTTGCCACTTCACATTTTTCAAGCCAACCTTCTGACAAAAATAAAGCAAGGATGAATCAAGGGGCAGTGGTAACTCTTTAGACATTGGACTTCTGATCATAAAGTCATGAGTCTATTTTCCAGCACTGCCAAGCAGACACTGTTAAGGCATTGGGCAACTGCTCAGTCATATAAATGTGATAAATGTAAGTCGCTCTAGATAAGGGTGTCTGAAAAATGCCATAAAAGTAATGTAATGCGAGGTTATGTAATTAAGAGAATAGAAAAGTTTCCAGAAATTTGTAAATATTGACAGGGTGTGGCTAGGGGATCAAATAACCCTGTGTATTTTCAGCCCCACCAAAGACATTTAAAGTCAAGACCTTTCCAAATGACCCAAACCTGTGCTGAGCTGCAATTGCCTAATACATACGAGGGTGAGCCAAAAATTATCCGCACTCTGCCTGTAAAATTTATTTTAAGCAACTTTCAGAAAAGACAAATACATTATTCCCCAACTTCATCTCCCTGTTTTTCAATACACTTTGTCCATCTGTCAACAAGCTTTCACATTCCTTCATAAAAAAAAAATGTTGCAGGCTGAGCTGCAAGCTACAAATGCATCTCTGACTTCACCGGCTCATTAGACATTACTCTTCGTCCTCTTAGGGCTTCTTGCAAACAGGTGATGCAATGAGGCAAGATCAGGACAATAGCGGGGGATACAAAATGAAGATTTTGGAGAGTGTTGACAGTACAGGCAGCGGTGTGAGGACATGTATGTAACAACAAAACACACCTGGATCGCAGTCCTCTGTGTTTTGTTTAAATTTTAGTCTTCAGTCACCATCTCACCATAACGAGAACTGTTGATTGTTGAACCTTTTTCATTGCACGCTGCTCTTCGTTCATGCAAATCATAAGTGGGGGACATTTTTCTTGCACCACAGTCAAATGAACTGATGTGACACATTCAAACCTGCACAGCAGTGACTGGGGAGACAGTAAACTAGTACAGAAGGTGATGATAAGACAATATGGCCAACAGAAGTTTTACTACTACTGGAGGGTGGATGACTTTTGACTCACCCTTAAATATTTGATTTCACCTTTGCTTCAGGATCTTGAGTAACTAGCTATATAATGTGGATTTTAGTCTTTAAGTTGGACAAAAGATATTTATAAGAAACTAAAGTTACCTTGTTATCTTCATGAATTATATCTGCAGGGATTGATTTGTCAATAATTTTGGAAAATATAGTCGGAGCAGAACTTCCATATTTCTTGCTGGCCTCAGCAGCCAAGTGAACTTCATCATTGTGTGAAGAGAGACAGAGGCTCTGAGATAAAGACAAAACACACAAGTTAAACCACCAGATCAACACCACTGTAACTGTAACAGTGTATACCATAACCAGATCTCTCTCTGTCTCAGTCTCAGGCTGACAAGTCCACACAAACACAACCGGAAATAACCTCTAACAACCCGCAAATGTGAACTATAAATACATAAACATATACATAAACACCTGGAGCGTTATAGCACGACGGGGTAAGTGATACACTAAAGGCCAGGAGAAGACTCGTCTCTGTATAACACTACGCAGGATCATCGCGGAGAGGAAATGTTGTCACTCCAGTCCGCATGCGCAGATCCAGCAATGTCATGTGACTTCACAGCAGGACCAGTGGCTTAAAATTACATATGACGTAACATATATAAATAAATAAATAAATATATATATATATATATAGTTGGCAGTTGGCAGAAGTACAGAAGTCCCCAGAAGTAAAAGTACAAATAAAACTTTATAAAAGAATAAAGTACCTGCCTCTAAATGTACTTTAAGTAAAAAAGTAAAAGTATTCTGTTTGTACCTTTCCAAATGATTCACATGCTTTCTCTACATATACTGAAAATACACACTACATGTGGCTAGGTAAAACTAGTTTATAATAATAATAATAATAATAATA
>JAOVVF010000028.1:10712091-10724468 GCA_028565595.1 Duopalatinus emarginatus | reverse complement strand
GAGAGAGAGAGAGAGAGAGAGAGAGAGAGAGAGAGAGAGAGAGAGAGAGAGAGAGACTACATCTGGATACTGGGTTATTTTGGACAGAGACACAACCACGGTAAACTCACTTTATCCTGCATATATCTTACTTTTTCAGGTAAACTTGACTTTATTTCCTCTCCTACTTTCCTATTTATGTAGTGTGTTCTTATCTGTTATAATGCATCATGCATGTTGAAAATGAATGTAGATATATGAATTAAATGTCATGTATTTAATGTAAATGTCTGGGATATAAGTGGAGTCTTTTGGTTGTCTGTTTAATCTTTTGTTTTGTCGTGTTTTCCACTCTACGTCCTTTAATAATAACTAATATTATAACTGATAAAAACTGTAATGTACATGATAACAGTACTGTACATGGTTGCATTAGTATTTGTCTTTATCATGCAATAATTTTACTGTATCTGGTAATTAGGATCTGTGTAATGAACAATGAAATATGCAACAAAGCAAAAATATCAGTGTCAGATGTACACATACTTTTGACCACACAGTGTACCTAATATATGCCAGTGTGTTAAAAAAAAATATTGTTAGTAGACTGGATAACATGACCTTTTTACATATGATTGTTAGACCAGAATCTACAAATCACAGACTATATTCCTAAATTTACATTTGTATATATGTTAACATGAGAGTTCTTTGTGCAGCCATGGACCACTTAACTGTAAATAAAAGAAAAAACACAAGGAACATAATCCAGCCAATCAAACATAGAACTGATATTTATTCGCAATCATATTTGCCATTCATAGTCTATTCTCTGGGTCCTCAACAGTTTTATTTCTAAATATTTACTATGATTAATATCAAAATTGTAATTAGATTCTAGGTGACATTATTTATCGGCTGTCTTTTTTTTGAGGTATCAAGGTTTAAACTATTTAGTTCAAGTAAGCAGTCAGATTAGCTAATATAAAACTTGATATTAAGTAGAATTACTTTAATTGAGGTTTGTGATTTCCAGCAATGCAAAAAAACCAAACCTTTGCAGGTCACTGAAATCCCACTTTAAGGATCACAAACTTAAATGACAATTTACCACGGCAGAACATGATTTTAGGACTGTATTATGATGATGATGATGATGATGATGATGATGATGGTTGTTGTTGGTGCTGTTATTATTATTATTATTATTATTATTTAGAAAATTAAAACTAGCAACTGTTCTGTATTATCCTGGTATTAATAATAGATTGTCTCGCTATATTATCCAGTGTGAATATGCTGCTCATACTAATAGCTGGAAATTTACCATACTCAACTGTAGATCATACTATTGTTTTATTACTAGTAACAATACATAATACACGAGTTTGACAGTACATGATTTTGCCCACACCTATTGTGACATACGTTTACAGCATATATTAGGTACACACCACAATATACAATCTTTATACAATCATGCATAGCTGTGATTACAGACAAGCTACAGACAGTGTATTCTAGAAGATCTGAGGTTAGTCCTGGTTCACTCAGGCTAGTTGTAAATGTTGTCTTGCTCTTCTTTGTGAGCCAAAGAGTTCTAAATAATTAGTGCCAAGATGCAGTAAATAATTCATACCGTTTTAAAGATGAATGCTCACTCACTCATTTGATTATGTGAGAAGCAACAGAGGATCTGTGGGTATGTGTATCTGAAAGAGAGACATGGTGACATAATCTTGTTGTGTAACTGACATCAGGTTAGTCAGCAGTTGTCTGTGCCTTAAGCCGAAAACACTGAGTTTACATGACACATCATGGTATATGGTATACACCATGATGCCTGCTTACAGTCTGTGGGAACTGCACCATGAACCTGGGCACACCACATGATCACGTGGACATGCTAATGTTTTACAACCCTGTGAGACAGAAATAGAAAGCTATTATGCTTAAATATTTCTAATCAGAGAGTTTAAATTAAATTAGCTTCCTCATCAGGATAAGCAACTATTAGCAAGGATTAGCTCCATTTTTTTAAACTACATATGATTAGCTTTAACATTGTTTGGACCTTTAAGGGTTTTTATGGTTTTTTTATCAGTTTACAAATATACACTCACTGAGCACTTTATTAGGAAATCTATACTAATACTGTGTAGGATCTCGATTTCTATCAGAATAGCGTCAACTCTTCATGACATGAATACTCGGGTAGTCTGTGGTATTCAAGCAGTGACTCGTCATTAATGGTTGCCAAACTGCACCAAGAACACATTCCCCACACCATTATACCACCTCCACCAGCCTAGACTGCTGATACAAGGCAGATTGGGTCTATGGATTCATGCTGCTGGCACCAACTTCTGCCTATACCTTTTGTTTAACATATCCAAAAATCCTTAGTGGGGAAAAAAAAAGAGAAAATTACAGTTTATTTTTTTATAGGTCATTTCTATAACTTAACTTATAACTATAATCTTTTTCCATAAAGGAGGTTGCTGGGTTTCCATACCTCTATTGCCTTTGCGTATACAACGGGCATGAACATATAAAACAGGCATGGACATGTGCCAATAAACAATAAACTTAACAGTGTGTTTATTCTTGTTGTGCGATTAATTAGATCTCACAGATTAATTGATCCAATAGGTATAATTTTATCTAAAGCATATTAGTATTTGTATATTTGTATATTTATTTTTCTTTTTTTTAGTTGTATCAGTACATAAATAGATCCCCTTTACACACATTCATGCAACTAAAAGCACAGCAATGCATAAAATCATATACAGTTCAAGAGCTGCAGTTAATGTTCATGTTAGAATAGGGAGGAAAGTGTGATCTATGTGACTTTATCTATGTTATGGTTGCTGGTCCCAAATGGGCTGGTTTAAATATCTCAGAAGCTTCTGATCTCCTGGGACGTTAAACTGTCTCTTGTGTTTTTACAGAATGGTAAGGAAAAGCAAAAAAAAAAAAAAAAAAACTCACGTGAATGGGCAGTTCTGTGGGTAGAAATACTAATTGTTTGATCAGAGAGTTCAGTGGGGAATGGCTAGGCTGCTTTGAGAATGACTGTTTGGAAGACTAAGATAAATTAATAAGCACTCTCTACCACTGTAAAACATTTTCAAAGCACATGCTAGGCTTTGACGCAGATAGACTACGAAAGCCAAATACCATATCAGGTTCTACTCCTGTAGCCAAGAACAGGAATCTAAGGCTACTGTGGATTAGATGTGTGTAGTGTGCAGTTTGATACCTTTACATAGATCTGAATTATATACAGTACCTTGTGTAACTTTTCCCTCTTGAACATGTCGACATTGTGTAGTGTGATAAACTTGAACTGGACTGTATTGGGATTATATGTAATAAGTCAACATAAAATAGGTCATAATATTAAAGTGGTGCAAAAATTGATTAGGGTTACTCTTGGCACCTTGATTGCCGTTTTGACAAACCCCCTATTTATTTAGTCACTGCATTTGGTAAATAGCATTTTCTAGTTTTCTGCATTAAAATTTTTTTTATAACCAAACTCTGATTGCTTTTGTTGTTGCTGCTGTTTTAGATAGATGATCTTGTCAGTTTCTGTATGTTCTCTAAGATTGATTATTGATTGATGACAATCCTAATTAAGTTCATTTTAATCCCTAATTACGTTCATTTTAATCCCTAATTAAGTTTATTTTAATCAGCTATATAATATAGTGTATTGTATATTTAAACATTCTGCTGCAAAATTCACAAATACCAACAAGTAGCTTTCTTTATTGTTGTCAATGAGAAGTTCTCCACTGGTTTATCTCAAGCCAGACTGCAGTGATGTTTACACATGCTAAAGGCATGTTTTTCACTACTAGACTGATATTTGGTGTCAAAACACTCCTGGTGAGCTGGTGATGTGCTCTGTGTAGACACCGCCTCAACTCAGCGAGCGCCTGTGTCCCAGCTGGGCCTCAAGCAACATGCTGAGCGACGCTTCACAAGTCCTGGCTGCAACGTTCCTACTTTACTGGATTCCACCTTGCGTATGTGAGTGACAGTTTTTAACATGCAGCAAAGAAGGTTAAAATACATCAATCAGAAATGCTGAGATGAAAAAAGATGAGTTTGTGTGTTAATAACGAATTTGCTATGTGAGCTGATGCAGAACACATTCATACACATCAGTTTAAGGTTCCATTCAGCTTGTTGCCCGACAAACCTTCATATTTCAAATGGTAATGGAGTCAATTGGATTGGATGTGCTGTGTGTAAACCATGCAGGATTACTCACAGTACAGACAGGCACATGGTGTCATTGGATTTTAAAAAGCAAATCAAATTGTAGTGCCAATTTTCTTGTCAGTGGTGAATGTCAAGGGCAAAGTCCAAGCATATGGTTTTCATTGTGGCTTAGCAACAATACATGACAAACATTGAGCGGTAACATATAATGGATTTGGACAATAATCTAGAAAACTAAACTCACGATGTTGGCAAATTATCAACAAAAAGGTCTACAATGTCCTTAAAAAATAAAACAGTATTTTATAGAGTTAAACTTAGTATATATAAAGTTAAACTTGGTGTATTATCAAAAGTACCTATTTAGACAGATATCCTGTAATGCATTTTAAAAGCAAATGAATGCATTCATGGAAATGTTTTTTTTTTTTTTTTATTTGCTACTATCATCTACATTATTACCAGATAATTTTACATACATGGCATCCTGATTTTAGGAGTAGAAACTACTTAACTATTTACACTGTGTTATTATTCAGTCCAAAAGGGGTATTATAGACATACTGTATATTGATCAGCCATAACATTAAAACTACAGGTCAAATGATTAACATTTCATTATCTTGTCAAGTAGTGGGACATATTAGGCAACAGTCAGTTCTCGAAGCTGATATATTGAAAGCACGGAATATGCGCAAGTGTACGAATCTGAGTGACTTTGACAAAGGCCTAATGGTAATTAACTGGGTCAGACAAACTTCTTATTGGGTATTCCCAGTATGTAGTGATTAGTACCGACCAAAAGTGGTCCAGGGAAAGACAACCCATGAACCAGTGACAGGTGTGCCCAAGGCTCAGTGATATAAGAGGGGTGAAGACTAAATCATCTGGTCTGATCCCACAGAAGAGCCACAGAGGGATCTGTTGCTAACCTTCTTGTGCCAGATACCACAGCACACCTTCAGAGGTCTTGTGGAATCCATGTCTCGGCGGCTCAGAGCTGTTTTAGTGGCTGTTTAGGAAGATGGTTTTAATGTTACAGCTGATCGGTATATTATCAGCAAATTAATTTCTAGGTTTGTGTGAGTTAGGTAAACTTGAGCAGTGTTTTAAATTTAGACATGTTTTGACTTTCACTCCGACAGGTTTCCACATTTACACTTTTACTTTTAAATCTAAAATTAATGTGAAACAGTTAGAAGTAGTGAAATTGTAAGAAGAATTTTCACACAGACCTATAGGTTTTGGGTATACTTTTTCCCCACCCCTGTCTGATAACTGTACTGTATGTTGGGGCTACACAGGTCACTCAACACCCGGACGACCCAAACTCACAGGTTGTCGATCTACTGATAAGGAAACCTTCAGCTGCTGGTGGGAGCCTGGCTCATCTGGCGGACTGCCAATGACTCACCGTCTATTCTACAAAAAAGAGAGGTACAATTTAGATTTAAAAATATTACATTTTATTTTATCTGTAACTTAACGTTTTTCTGAATTATTTACCTGAACTTTTCCACAATTTGGGTGGTCTTAACAATTTGCATATTGTCCACGGTCTCAATTTTTACCCCAAACATAAATAATGGTTGTTGATTTGATGGGCAGTCCCATATTTAATGTTTAAACATGGGTCATGAATGTTTTTGCCTCTTACGGTGGTAAACCATGGCAGCCCTTAGGATACATTTGAGAATAACATGCCCAGTGCCAGTACCGGTATTATAACCTGCATATACGATAACTGTGAACAGGTCTAAATTTTATTAAAAGCATATTGTCACATGATGTTTTTCAACACATGTTCAACGTCATGTTGTGAAAACCTTGTTTTAAATGTTTAATAAATATCTGGTAAACACCTCTGCACATTTGCAATAAGTTTTACAAGAAGTATGCATCTTTAAAACAAAATAGTATTTACACTTATTTGGAAAGTAATCTCTTTTGGTTTTGCAGATCTGAAAAGGTCTTTGAATGTCCCGATTACCACAGTTCAGGGAACAACTCATGCTTTTTCAACAAAGCCCACACATCTATATGGATCCTTTATAATATCACAATCATGGCCTCTAATAGCTATGGCAACACCTTTTCTGAGGCAGTAGAAGTGGATGTCATGGATATTGGTCAGTTCATTTTGTATATGCATGTGTGTGTGTGTGTGTCTCAATAGGAATTCGTTATAACACATAAAATGGTTAATACTGTGAAAGAATGCATTTACATAATAACGTGTAACGTATTAACATCTCTAGGGCACTGCTTTTATGACTGCTAAATAGTCGCTTCGGTCAACTTGGGTCTGCTACAGGGAAAAACAATAACAAATAAAAATTAAAATGCTTTTGAGGTGTGCTTTTCTATACTAGTGTTATACTGATATGAGTAATAAAACCTGACGTCTTTCTAAAAATATATATACATTGTAGGCAGGGTGCCTACAATATTTAATAACCATTGAATTCTTTGTACTGAGACATGAAAAAGAAAATACAGTCTGCTTCAAATAGCTTCATAAAATAAAGCATGGCACTGCACCCACATTATAATGTGATGCTGCTAAATTCTTGATTCTGATTGGTTAGAAGTTTGACTTGTAGTTCTGGCTGTAAAGCAAAACACAGGCAAGTTGCACTTGTAATTAAGCAGTATTGCATAAGCGCAGTTATAGTGAATATTTACACTTAAGTATAACAGCATGATTGTTTGATACAACCGATCTTTAAACAATAAATTTAAAATGTATCAAAATTATTTGTACAATTTTGTTAAAATTGACTTCAGGATTCTTACTTTTCATCTTCATCTGACAACTTTACATATTTTAGTTGAAAGTTAAACTCATGAAAAAATTCTAACATTAATGTAGTTACCATTTTTACTGTCACTAGAGTCTGAATTTTAGCTGCCAAACATAAGTAAGTAGAGTGGAGTGATAAGTGGAGTGACATAAACAGTGAAATGTCCCAGCATTATGCTAAATTTAAGCACATCAGAACTGTTGTAAAATATGCAGAGTGAGATCAGTGGCATTTAGTTATAGTCTTACGTTTATTTTATTAATATTGTTATTTTTTTATTACTACAGTCCAGCCTTACTCACCAGAAAACATGACTTTGACTCTGATGGGAGTGAAGGACAACCCGTATTTTCTGGTGAATTGGGAGGCCCCGCATGACATCGACACTCGTTCAGGCTGGGTTACTCTTAAATACGAAGTGCGAGTGAAACAGGAGCATGGGGGCCAGAAGCAAGTCAGTGATTGGGAGGTGTGTTCAGGATATTTTAAAAAATCATAATATTTATACCAAAATAATAACATTGCATCTTCCAGAAGTTGAATGTAATTTCATTTCATCATGTAAATTATTTATCAAATCATAAATGAATTGCATTTGGATTGATACAACTATATGATCTGGAACAGAATTTTTGTGTTCTAGGTGTACAGTGTTGGTAAGCAAAAGGAACTGAGCATTTTCAGTCCCAAACCCGGAGGAAATTATACTGTACAAGTGCGCTGTAAACTAGACCAGGGCCTGTGGAGTGAGTGGAATCCTCCAATGTTCATCCAAATACCAGACAGTAAGAGCTGAGCACAGTGTGACACACATTCATGCTGAGATATGCAGTCAAGTGAAAATTAAGTACACCCTTTTTTAAAAAATATGTTTTTAGGGCTTTTTTTTTTGGCATGTCTTAAATTTTTTGAAAAAAAAAAAAAAATCAGTAACTACAACCTCACACACAACACATAGCAGATTCCTCCGTGTCATTATGTATTTAACAACTGAAATGCAGAAGTAGTGTTTCATACAAAAAATACACCCTTTCTCCTCCTGTAGAAATTAAAAGGGAAAGTTGCTAATCTAATAAATACCCATAATTAATCAGCAAGTGTGAACACCAGTTTGTTGGTCTAGAGCATTCCATGTGTGTTAACACACTGCAAAGAGAAAAGACATCATCAATGATCTTAGGTAAACAATTGTTGCTGATGATGAGTCTGGGAAGGGTTATAAGGCCATTTCCAAACAATTTGTCCACCTTGAAAACCTCAATAAACTGAAGCAATATTGTAAGTTGAGTAAGCCAAAATTCCCACTCTTCCTCACATGATGTGAGAGACTGGTAAAATCATACAGAAAACGATTACTTCAAGTTATTGCTGCTAAAAGTGTTTTGACAAGCTATAGATTCATAGGGTATATGTAATTTTTCACACATGGCATGTTCATTTTGGCTTCATTATCATTTACTAAATAATGACACAGTGGAATCTGTTGTGTGCTGTTGTTCATGTGAGGTTGTATTTACCTAATTCTTCAGACCTGCTAAGCAGCTGGTGATTTTTTTATTTCCTGATACATAAAACCATCTAATTCAAAGAGGATGTACTTTGTTTTTTGTTTTTTACATGACTGTGTGGTGTAAAATGAAACATCTCACATCTCTCTATAAGAGTATCCATACTGAATACTGTTATTTCCCATGAAACACACTGACAATCCAAGAAATGTGTCTTATTAGTAGACTTATTTACGTAAACCTGATTCTTGCAGTTTTTACAGAGTTGGTCTAATATTTGTAATTTGCATTTTATTAATCAGACTGGATTCTATTTTATTTCTCGCAGACTCAGTACAAGAGATGCCAGTTTTGACCTTCATAGCTGTTATTAGTGCCTTCATTGCGTTGGTCACTGTTGGAATACTAACAGCCAAAAGAAAACAGTAAGCATTACATAATTATTTTTGTTTATTCAAAACTAATTCAGGTACACCAGTCTAATACTTGGTAGGTCTACCACAGGGCATGGACTACAAAAGCTTGCAGTAATATTCTGTAGGTAATGAACACCAAAATTCCTGCAGAAATGTTCTTTGTATTCTGACATACAGGCTT
The DNA here is from genome assembly GCA_028565595.1 of Duopalatinus emarginatus. Classification (NCBI taxonomy): domain Eukaryota; kingdom Metazoa; phylum Chordata; class Actinopteri; order Siluriformes; family Pimelodidae; genus Duopalatinus; species Duopalatinus emarginatus. Next base: position 10,715,344 of record JAOVVF010000028.1, on the reverse strand, counting down.
TTGTTCCACAGCACATGGCATTCCAGATGTGTTTGATGTTGAGATCTGGTGACTTAGGTGTAAATAGCAAAACCCCAAACTCAGATAAGTGTTCCTCTAACCATAATTTGGCATCTCTAGACGTGTTTGGTGCATTGCTTTGTTGGAAGGCAAATCTATCAGAATGAAGGACAGGACATAAACAGGTGAGAAAGGAGGTACACATAGTGTTCACCTGTCAGAGATGTACCAGAGGTCCAATAGAAAATGCCAGCTAAACAAACCCCATACCATATTCTGGAGCCACCACTAAATTGTAACAGGTTTATTTACAGTCTGTACCTGTTTTCTTTGGCACTTCATTGTATAGAGACAACAATTTCACGTACAGCACATATATACATCTTAAAATAGTTTGCAATTTTTTTTTCTTGTGACTTTATTTTTTATTACAGTCTTAGACCTGGACACATTGTCTTAATGTTTCTACATAACTGAAGTGTGACCCATCAAACAAGCTATTATTTAAGGTCATACTGGGTTTATAGCTTTGACCTTCAGGTGCAAAGTTGAGCTGCCAATCGTCACGAAGGCTAAAAGTCTGTCACTTTTTTTTAATTTATTTAAGTAAGTCAAAAACAACACACAAACACATTAGTATAGCTGTCAATTTCACAATGCATTATTTAAAGCAGACCTATATACTATACATAAGTCACTTTCTGACTATAATACAAAACAACTAAACAAACAATGAAACCAAAAATGTTTTGGTTGATCAGCCACACTTAGCATAAGAGGGAAATAATGTAAATTTATGGTCGAACCTTTCATTTAAGTTAATGTTTGGCTTTTTCTCTCTTCCAGTGTTAAGCATTTCTTACTGCCTCCTGTTCCAGGACCAAAGATCAAAGGCTTCGATGGCCAACTTTTAAAGGTACAGAATCTCCAGCACGTACACACAGTATCAGTGTATACACATTTCTAAATTTTATTCAGCTGATAAAACATTATAAAACACTTTTATAGTCTGGAAATTTTAAATGATTCAGAATGATGGGAACAAACTAATAGTATGATAATCATATGGCCCATTTTCATGGATTTGGGGGCACGTTCACCCGTATACAGTACTGTTCAAAAAGTCTTAGCAAATGAGAAATGCTACAAAGTTAACATAAATAATTAAATTAAATCGGTCTACTGCCTTACCGGAAGGTTCAGGGTTTGATCCCCATAATGGACAAGACATGACTCAAGTGCCCTTAAGCAAGGCACTTAAACCCCCAACTGCTTGGGTGCTGTGCCCCCCCCCCCCCCCTTGCGGGCAAATGTGTACACTAGTGTGTCTGTGTTTTATGGTATGGATAGGTCAAATGCAGAGGTCACATTCCTCTGTGTGCAAGGATAGCAGGCAAATAGTTCACTTTACATAATGTATTGCTTTTTTAACAGTGTTTTTGTACTGAATCAATAATGTGAAATCCATCAAAAATTATCTGTAACAAAAGTATTACTAAACAAAATTTTTTTACAAGACTTTTACACAAATCCATATTTTCGAGGTGGCATTAAGTGGCATGCACTGGCATGCAAACATTTAATTATTTTTCCAGAAAGACTGAATGTCTTTTTTTTTAAAGTTCTTTTTCACTTTTGCTGGTTATTTGGTATTATCAGTAATACAAACTTACAATACAAAAGTATGGGGGGAGTGCATCAATTTAGTAAATACATATAATAGGATCCTCGGGTAGTGTGTGAGCTACACAGCTCCAGGGATCTGGGTTTGTGGGTTCGAGCCTTGCTCCAGTCTCTGTCTATAAGGGGTTTGGTGTGTTCTTTCCGTACCTGTGTGGGTTTTCATCCGGTGTTCTGGTTTCCTCTTACCTTATGAAAAAACATGGTAGGCGAATTGGATGTGCTAAATTGCCCTAGGTGTGAGTGTGTGAGTGATTGGGTGTGGGGTATTCCACCTTGCACTTAGTGATTCCATGTGGGCTCTGGACAAACTGCAACCCTGACGGACTAAGGGGATAAGATAATGACTCACTGACAGTAAACAGAATAATAGCATGGCCCAACTGTAAGAATGTTAATATTCGAACACTATCAGACTACAATTTAAGTATTTTTGTTATTTCTATTTTAAGGATTTGATGTATATTATATAACTATGTAATAATATCTAACCTTAGATGGTTTTATTTCTGAATTGCTGGCACATATTAAGGATGTTCAGCAGCCCTCACCTATGCGGGGGTATGCCAGGGGTATAATGCTAATGACATGTCCCAGCTGTCCTGATTTATTATTGTATAGCTAAAGATAATATATACTAAATATGCTCTCATTCACAGACAGTAAAGCCAGAAGATATATTCAGTACCTTCAACTTCCAAGGCATCATTCCAACCCCAGAGGGTCCTGATCCGGTGGATTATCTAGTGGTGCTTGAAAGTGAACGAGATAGTGAAAATTCTCAAAGTAAAGCTTATCAGGAACAACAAGCACCTGACCAGAATACATCCGATCAGAAGCCGTGGAATAAGTTTAACATCACAGACCACAGTGATAAATGGAAATTACAAGCTCTTGCCTATACCTGTCAAGATTCTGATCCTGAATATACAGCTTTAAACACATCCCAACACTCAGATAATTTCAGTACATACAATATGCCTCAACATAAGCCTGACATTTACCAAAATGGCCCTTGGGTCATATTTCACAAAAACATCACAAGCAGTTGTCAGACAAGCTGTACATGCAGTATTGAGCATAATAAAGTCAGAGTCACTCCTGATGGACTAATGGAGTACACTGATCAAAAGCCGAGGCCAGACTGGGAGCAGACGCTCACAGTGGAACAGGAGGAAGACTACAGTAAAGTCAGTGGGATTTACAGAGAAACTGTCCTTGTGATTCAGAAAGACAGCAGCCCTGTTCAGAGACACAAAAAGGGGAACAGTGATGATCCAAGCAGGAAGATCAAGAATGAAATCATTTCCTCAGATAAAGAGGCCACAGATACTCAGGAATATGTATCTACAGTGCAGGCAATGTTATGAACTGGGAGGTCTGGGAAACCATGATCAAAACTCAGACATTTTTGTTACTTACTGTATATAGTTTAAAGAAGCTCCAGCTGGAACTCTGTGAAAGTTTCGGTGCATTGTTACTAGTAGTATAAATACGGTCTATGACCTACTATAGTCAGTTTGCTTTGCTAACAGACTTTGAATGAAAAAGACTGGTGTGATATTCATGTACT
>JAOVVF010000028.1:10698105-10709945 GCA_028565595.1 Duopalatinus emarginatus | reverse complement strand
AAAACTAAAAACTAAATTTATTTTTAGTTACAGCTACAAACATCAGCTACATATTTAGTGAGTAAAGTAAATTGAGTCCCAAATACCAAGTATGGCAGCAGTAGGAATGTTGCTCATGTTTCATTAGGTAGAATGCAGAGAAAGACATCAAGACCAGCACAGAATAGACACACAAACATACACACACACACACACACACAGACACACACACACACAAACCTCGAGCCAATTTAGGATCCCCGGTTCACCTTACTGCATGTCTTGGACTGATGCTTTTTGCTGTAATACGACGGCTCTACCCACTGCTACCCAATTTAAGACTAATAAGCAACATAAAATATGCTATTATTTATCAACGATTTAAACATCAAGAACATCACAAAGTATTTTGTTTGTCTTAGTAACTTTGTGTAAACTACAAACCTATAAAACGTATGATGTCATAAATTAAACAGTAAATAAATATATAGTAAATAAATGAAAAGAAAGAAAACAACACTGGAAAATGACTGTTGTATAAATAGAAAGACACTTCAGGCATAGTGAGTGTGTTTTATACTTTAGTTTCTTACAGAGAAAGGCTTCGAGTTGCTTTGTGAGTTTGCTCTATTAATTGCATCAGCTTCTTAACTTACATTTCCTTTCTGGTAGTTTTAAACTTATCTACAGGATGTTTACCCAAAACAGCTACACATGCGTAACTAATGTGCATGCCTTTAAGAAATGATAAATCTGTGACAATTGGGTTATATTAACAGTATGGTTTCACTACCGTTACCGCATTTCCCCAGCAAAGTAATTATTGCCAACCATGCTTACACAATGCACCAGCATTGACATATCCTGTTGTTTAAGCTGTGCATGTTATATAGAGAAAAATATGCTGGAGGAATGTGTAATATAGACATGATACAGACAGACAGGTTTAAATATGTTTTATAGTTTGATGAGTTTGTTATAAGCAAAGCTGGTGCATTTTGTGACTCAGAACAGAATTTGTGCATGATCTTGGGTTTGTAAAGGTGGTGTCCACACCAAAACCCCCCAATAATGTTGTTAGAGGACTGTGAAGGAATCAGTGATATTTTCCTATAATTGAGGACAAATTAAAGAGTCAGTTGTTGAAGAAGTGCTTGAAGCCGAAAAATAGGCAAGAGTGAAGAGTGGAGTGACTTTGATAATGACCAGACTGTAATGATGACTGGGTCAGAGCATCTCCAAAACAAGAGGTCTTGTAGGCAAGTGCAACTAGTAATTATTAAACTAGCAAAAGGGTCACCGAGGTGTGTAGAGCACGCAAGCTAGGCCACCTGATCCAGTCCCACATAAGATCCACAGAAGGATCTGTTGCTAATATTTTGGTGCCAAATAACCACAGAACACCTCGAGAGGTCTTGTGGAATCCATGCCTTGACAGGTCAGAGCTGTTTTGGTAGGTAGCGTTAATGTTGTGGCTGATCGGTGTATAGAGTAACTCCGAGGTGCTACTTTGTTCTCTGGTAATGCAGCATCAATATTGATTTAACTGAACTCAGGGTTAAACAGACCATTACATGTTCCTAAGTAGGCATTTCAAGTTTAGAGAGTGTTGTTTTTTGTTAAGCAGAGGTTGGAAATTACAAGTTACAAGCTTTAGCCAAATGCAGTATAATTTCTTGCACCAAATTCTGACCAGTCATTATCATGGGACAAAGAGAACTTGGGTTTACTGAACCAGACACCTCAGTAGTTTTTCACCTTTGCCTACTAGACAGGCATTTTCTTGGATTTTTTTTGTTTGTGATATGTACAAGTGATCTAAACAAATCAGCACAAACAGTGCAAAAGTGACCAGATGCTGTCCAGCAGAAATACATTGCTTAAAGTCTGCTTTCTACATTTTGAAAAGTAAACAACCCGATTTATACAAGACATACAAGGACACTGATATGTTTCTGGAGAAATAAAAAGAAGTGAAACTTGTTTTAACTAAATATTTTAATTAGACTTGAAAACAAGTGGCTCATTGGCTTCATTTCATTAGAGGCAGTGATATTTTCTCTTAACTTCTAAGACATTTTCATTTATTTTTGTGCAACTTTGTAAACATTTAAATCACAAAAATATCGATCATGTGATCGAATCATTAATTCACAATTAGGGGCATAACAATATGGTGCTTCATATTATATAATTAATTAATTACAGTTCTATCAATTCAATATGCCAATATGTACTGAAAAATATTTTACAGACAATGCATAATAAAGTAGACTATTTCTCACAAAATAGTGCTTATAGTATGAGGTGTAAAAAACATTTGAACGTTAATCCCACACACTCCCTTCTCCGAGAAAAAAAAAGCTTCCTCGTTATCTAAAATCAAATCGGGCTAATGGGGTCAAAAAACAAACCACACTTCTTCTAAGCACACTATTTTTTACAAGGTAATACACTTAATTGTGTACTAGGAAAAAAAAAAAACAACAACAAAAAGCAGCAAAGGCTGCAAAAATTCTCCCAATTCTTATGAAGCACATCACTGTTGGACACGCAGTAGTGGACTGCTGAATATGTGCACAATATACCAGTGTTATTACTACAAACACATCTGACATTATCTGAGTGGGTGGTGAATGAACAGAATAGCAAACCAACAAAAATGGGAATTGAACAAAATGGGAATTTCAGAAAAAAAAAGAAAGGTATAAACCTCCAGTGCTTCAGATACACCCCCTTAAGACTGAACAACTAAATCAGACATGATTTAATTTGGTTAGATTGTAATTCACAGCTTTGTTTTATTATATGCTGCTAAGAATCTACAGTATACACACCATGCAAACACTGTCATTATTAAGATAATGTTTGCAGTAATGGTGCATGTTCTAATCAAATATGAACCTAAGGCACATTCACACACGTTTGAATATGAATCACATTGAGACACCACCGATCATATTGCAGTTTACTGAATTAGAATTGTGTTTATAGTTATACCCCCTACCACAATATGATTTCCACAACTCCTCATCAAATATTCAACCAGTGAATTATCAACTTCCTCCAAGGTCATTCAGATGGTTGTCTGAATCTGTGCTGATGGTCACTGTAGCAAACTGCTGTTCCAAAGGCAAGAATCTGTGGTTGTAGTCTTTTTCCAGCATTTTCTTCCAAACTTTAACTAAAACAATACACAAGGACATGAATTACAGGTTAAATATTTGTACAAACTATTTTTCTCGAGTGCCCCATGCTGACCAGAGGGTGGATTTGGACCCTATTCAGCTCAGACTACCTGTGCAAAGTTGATCCAAAAGTTTAGAGGAGGAAATATCTCAGTGTATTTCAGGTCAGATAAGTGTGTTAGGGGTGTTGTCCCATGTTGTAAAGCATTTCATGGTTTCATAAAGGAGTTAGAGATATAGGAGGAGTTAAATCAGGTCAGCCCTAGAACTTTTGGTTATGCAAAGACTATCAAAATGTTACAAAATCTTACTGTATTCTGGTTCTTCTGTCTCCTGAGTGTCTAATGGTGGCTCCATATCCTCCTGTATCTCATTCTCCTCTGCTGGCTGATCCTGAGAACTTGCCCCAAGGTTGGCAATCATCACTTCATAGGCTTTTCTTGCCTGCGATGTGAGCTCAATCATTTTGTGGTAATGGTCCTATGTGGACAACACAACAAAACTGTACAGTTAAATTCCAGTTGCACCCTAAATTATTGTACTGTTTTATCTACTCTAATACTGATCATTATCTCCGGATCTGAATCAGGTGTGTTAGAGGAACATATGAACGTTACAAGGAACACTGTAGAACCAACATAGTGAAAACACTGATGTACAGTACTGTGCAAAAGTCTTAGACACCCTATACATTTAGTAGAAATTTTGTTACGGACATTTATTATGAGTTTGGCATTACTGAGTCAGAACAAAAACATTTTAGATTTCCAAAGATTATAAATAATAATAATAATAATAATAATAATAATAATAATAATATAAATAACAACAACAACAATAATACAGAAAACATGTTTGTACATCAGAAAAAAAAGCAACCTATCACATGAGATTAAAAAAAATGAAGGAAGAAGTGAGTTGAAAATTCTCCTGGACACTCAGTAAAACTGATCATCTAATTCCCTAATAAAACTATATTATCCTAACCTGGGATGACTATGTAAAAAGCAAACAAACAAACAAAGGCTAGTCACACCTAATCCTGACTTTCTTTACGTTATTTCTGCTTTCTGCTCAGTGAGGTGGTTTTCTTTTTAAATAGTAAAAATGTCTTTACAACATTACACAGTACTATATGTAACAAACATTTCAGGTAACTGAGCGCTTGGAAATATATTTACTTTTTAAACATCTGTCAGCAATTGACTCTTTTAAATCCTAACCTTATGTCACTGACCACTTTCAAACCACTGACACAACATGGTGAAGTGTTTGTCTTCACCTTGTAAGTCACTTTATGTAACAGCATCTGCCAAATGAGTTTATGTGTATGTAACATGTTTCACATGACTTCAGTAATAGAAAGTTCTGTGAGACCATTTGCATTACACTTCTTATAAAGAAAAACAGGCAGTATAAGAATATAATAAGATTATTAATTGCATGTCCTAAGGCTTTAATTAGCAATGGGTAAATGGTGTCAGCAGTTCAACATTAATGTGGTAGATATTATAGATCCAGTTCTACAGATATGTTCACATAAACGCCTTTCAACAACATGTTTTATTTTATTTTGTTGCAGGAAAACATAGCACACTTATTACCAAGCTTAGAGTTTGTCAGGACAATGACTTATTATACAAGAAATAGAAAAGAGACTGCTATGTGCTTCCACTAAAAAGAAAGCAGGATATAAGCCCCGTACCTGTGCACCATCATAGTTGAAGATGCCCACCAGACTGACAGGAACAGCTTTGCTCACACAGCGACCCAAAGCCTTCCTTGATAAGGCAAAGACGAAAGGAACGCCTTGCTCCAGACATGTATCGATGATTGTGTGAAGAGCCTCATCGAGACCACCTGCATGTTAAGGAAAAAAAAACAAAACAACAAAAAACAAACAAACAAAAAAAAAGTAAATAGTGAATTTAAAAAAAAAAAAAAAAAAAAAAAAAAAAAAGGGAATACACTCATGGAAAACTATTTGTTTATTTGTCTGGGTTATTTTCCACTGGTTATCTCGGAGTTACTCTGTAAATCTATTAAACTACACAGAAGGCTATGTGAACTTTAGACCACTAGGACCTACAAGGCACGATTCCATATGAAAAATCTAACATGCTCACAAACTTATGCTAAAATGTATATATCACATCATAACAGTTTATTAATGCCCCCAACAACTGCCATTATTAATATACTGAATTTCATTATTAGTAAATGTGGATTCAGTACAGTGAAAACTGTCAAAAATGTATGCTACAGATGAAGCAGGTATACTGTAAAAATACTGGAGTATCTTAAGAGAAGTGACACTTTCACAAACTGCACATAAAAGAGCATTAAACTAATATCTTAATCTACACACACACATACTTAACAGATCTGTTTGTCCCCATACCTTTAGACTGTACACGTTCACAGTTGGGAGAGATGATGACACATTTGACTTTCCTGAGCTTCAGGTGTTTCAGCACCTCCCTGAGACCCATGACTAGCCGCTTCTTCATCCTGGCCTTCATAGGATCTTTCTGGTAAAGCCGGTCCTGAAACCTTACCAGCTCCTTCAACAGAGTGGTCACACACTCATCTACGTCCTTACTGAGCATTTGGCTGCAGTAGCTGTTGGTCAAATAGATACAAAAAAATACAAATAAAACATTTAACAGATATTTGGGTCAGGTTGGTCATTAAATATAGCATTTCTGTTAAGCACATATCTACTTTTTCTACTTACTCTCTAAATTTCCTGCTATGAATTTTCAGACGATTGGATTGAACTGGGCTGGAATTTGCATCCTGGTTTTCAGATGGCACATTTTCTTCTGCAAGGGTCTGCAGGTCTTCAGGTGAACTTGTTCGATCAGCCTCCTCAGCACCACTTTGGTCACCTTACATCAAAATGAACCCACAGGTCAATGATTCCTTTAAAATGATTAGCAATCATCTTAATATCAGTTTCAGACAGACAGACATACAGAATTGCATAATTAAAGACATGATTACTTGTTTCATGACACTGCTGCAATGAACTGCTCTCAGGAGGACTCTCACTGGCTTGTGGCTCTTGACCATCTTCACTAGTCAGTCGCGTTGGATCTCTTTCTTCTAGCAAGCGGTTCTGTTTCCTTTCTTCCCTCTCCTTCAAAATGACCTGTACAACAGCACTGCAGGTGATTTATAATTGTGTCGTACGCTATACAAAAGACCCTACAGGTCCTTTAAATTGTTAAACAAACACATGGCTCTAAAGAACTTACTCTTTTAAGGGGGGTAGGTTTTTTAGCTTTAGGAACCTCTCGCTGTTTTCCCTTTTTCACTAAAGGGCAGGTGGAATCCAAAGGGTTGTGTGCTATCCTCTCTTGCTGCCTTGAATGCTTCTTTTGAATCAGTGGATCCTTGTGGACAACCAGTAGGGCTCCTCCCACTAAATTAAACACAGGGGCAATTTTGAACTTTAAAGCATAATGATAAATTATTAAATCTGATAAATTATTAATTTGTAATGTACTATTTAAATTTTAAAACCTAAATTATTCAAACAGTATTCCAGGAACATTCCTGCGTTACCTAACAGTTACAGAAATAATTTCATTACTTATAAAAGGTGTGTAAACATTATTATAAATCAACCAAATGGCTCTCTCCAAAGTAATACCTGAAAGAGTTAGTGGTTTAACATCCTGTCTGGACTTTTGAGACTGTTGTTTCTGCTCCAGAACTGCCAACATGTTCCCAAGGTCAAGCTGAACAAGTGCCTTGCTCTTCTTCTGACCTACTGGCTGCTGATTTGATAAATGTAATGTGAAAAGAATATAACACAATACAACATCTGGATTAAACCAATGAATTGACTAATAACCAAAAGTATTAGATAATAAATATAACAGCTAACAATGCTGAGTTGTGAATTCTCCCACTGTAACAAAATATTAAAAATTGAACAAATAAAATCACAGATCTGTCTCTGATTACAGCTAAGGTTGTTGGTTATTGGCTAATAAATTGCAAAATATATAGCTATCCTATGGCTATCTTTTGCCAAAATATGGTTATTAATTATCCAACACAAATAACAGATGACTCTGAATTACAACTGGGAAACTGAATTACTGCATGGTTTCTTTCTCTCTTTTCACCCAAGACGTTTTCGGACATTTTCGTTTGCTCTGTTTTGGTTTTTGAATGAAGTGTTTTTGTATGCACTATTAAATATTTCATCAACCTATTAAATATAGAAGTATACCCTGTGTGTTGGCAAATTCATCCATCCATCCATCCATCCATTTTCTAGAATAGACCATGTAAAATAAATACACATCCAACCTGTGCTTTCTTTGAAGCAGCAGACCCAGATTTTCCATCAGCGGCTTTGCTTTTGTTTACGTTCTCTGATGGCAGAACTGACCCGTCTTTCTCACATATCCCAGCATTCTCCTGTGTAACATAGACAAAACATGAGGACCGAACAAAGCACAGTGTGAATATCTTCTTACTGTAAAGGTGTTACCTGTATTCCGGGATTGGACAAGGGCCTCTGTCCTTTGTTCGGATTAACAGAAGCAAAAGACAGGTCTGGAAACTCCTCTTCATCCTAAAGACAAAATGGTATCATCAAAGTCTTCACAGCTTTCTAGTTTAAAGATCAACTGGTATCACTAACACACACAAAAAAGATCAGAATGCATGAAGTAACAACAAAGTAAAACATACACATGTAATTTCAAGATATACACTTTGTAACATAGGGTTAAAGACATGAGACAATGATCACATTACACACCTCAAACTTGGGAGGCTCCTGCTGTATCAGTAGCATATTATGTGTCTCCTGATCGACATCCTCACACACCGGTTTAGATTTCTTCTTTTTCTTCCTTTTCTTCTTAGCAGTTTGTTCTGCTTCTGCCTGACACACATCCTCCTTGATAAAAAGGTAAATGCACATATAAAGTGTTAGAAATCTACAAAAGCTCCACAGCGGTATATGGTTTGTTTGTCTGACGTTCCATGGGACCTTCTGGTACATCTACAAAACATCTCTGACAGGGGAACGCTTCAGTTCATGTCCTGAAAATGTTTTGACCTTTTCCAACAGGACAACGTACCACCAAAAACGTCTAGAAATGCCAAATTATTGTAAAAGGAACAGTTATCCGAGTTTGGGGTTTTGCCCAAGTATGGTGTTCATTGTCTGCTGAATATCTCAGCAAGCTCGCCGAGTCCATGCCCCATAGTATTTCTGCAGTTGTACACTCTCAGTACCAGTTTTTTTTAGTAGCAAATAGTTCATTTAACATTTTTCATTGCCATACTCTATACTCTTCAGTGAACGCACGAGTAATGTGGGTCTGGTGTTTTTTTGTTTTTTTTTTAGAATTTGCAAATGGACTAATGGGTAAAAATGTGGTTCACCTGAGAGGAAGCATCTCGTGTGGCAGGACTCTTTTGCATGACCTTAGGAGGCTGTGAGGCAATGTTGGCCCAGGATGTTGCTGGTAATCCATAAGGGTTTGGCAACACAAGCTCAGTCTCTGCACCAAATAAAGAAACTTATTACACAACTACAAACATCCACACACTGATAAAGACTTGCGCAAAAATGTCAATCATACCTGCTGCGCCAGTCGATTTCTGTTGAGCCTTTCCTGTTGATGTGTTGTGCTGCGTTGTTTTTTGTTTTGGTCCTTGATTTCCTGATGTCTCCTAAAGAATATCAACACAGGGACGTTTTTATCCTGAACTACATAAAAAATATGTACAGCACATCAGTGTTCCTGCAAATCTTTTTGGGTTCCCACTGCACCTGAACAGTGGCTGCTGGTGAATCGTGAAGAGCTGATGATTTGACTGAACCCCAGCACGATCGTGTGTCTCGGCTTGCGAGAGGCTTGGCATCACACAGCTCTGGAAAATCAGACAGTTTCACTTCAAACGTGCAGGCTTTTGTAACCTCTGATTTGCACCTGTCTTCTGATTTTAGAGCCGGTCTGGTGCTTTTGTAACCTGTTAAAAAACAACAACAACAAAATGTTTGGACCTAAATAGATTAGCTGAGATTATGTATTTTTTGTGTGTGTAAAGTCAGATATGTGATCCTTATGTATTCCTAGGTGGCCTTGTTTAATAGATTACCTCCTCTGGTTGTGTCTGACGATCTTCTGTTTACTCTTCTTTTATTGTGCAGCTCAGATGTTTGCCTTGAAGGCTGTAAGATTCAAAATGTTCAAACAGTAAGACATTCTTCAAGTGCGTTAAACTGAAAGGATAACAAATAGAGCACAGGAACCGTATTCTGAGATGAAAATCAAATTATGTAGATATGCATTTCCATTTACACTGCAGTGACTGCAGAGATGCTATAGACTGATAAGGACCTTTCCGGTGTGCTCTGATGTGGCTCCCTTCGACGTGGTGTCATTTTTTTGACTCCTGCTCCCACCAGGGTGCCGGAAGCTACTGGGGACGTGTCCTTTCGGTCCACCGTGACCACGACTGACTGTTTCTGCTGACCGATGTCTCTTCTCAAACCAGTTCTCGGTAAAGGACTGGCTCTGTCGGTCTCTTGATGAAGGTCTGAAACGTAAACATTAAACAGTCAGATGTTTACAAATGATTCTTTGTGCTGTTTAAGAAAGTATTCAGGACAAAACACACCTTTGTAAGCTTTCCTGCATTGTGAGTTCAGTTTGAAGCTGTGTGTCGAGGTCCTTATTTTAATGTCTTATGTCCACAGTCATTATCAGGCTTTGGAAAAGAAAGACAAAGCAAATGATATCTGAACTGAAATCACAGCAAACATATTACATACCTATATTTCTCTTTGAATGCCTTTTTCTTCTTCTGTTCTGGTCTTCCAGATTGAGAACAGGCTAAAGATCACCCCAACACATCTACATTACCTGGAATGACAGTCAGCTTGTTGACCAGACTAGCAGGTTGCTACCACCAGACCTTTAAATGTTTAACTTAGCCAGACATGTTTTATAAACAAGCTCACTGCCTGACTGTTATAAAGCACTGAAGTCACCACTCTGTAGCCCTACAGTTAGTTAACCTGGTGTTGTCTGTTAGTTACAGTAAACCTGCTGACTGTCACATTAGTGTCACTAGAAGAACTAAAGCATTAGCCTCGTTAGCTAACATGCTAAAGACAATCCTAATACACTCTAAACACTGCGCCATCACTCAGCATACACTTAACAAGCTCCAGTAAAATAATCTCAGACTTACAGTTCTCTTTTAACAGACTGGATACTGATTCACACGTGTTCCCTCTGACCAACAGCATGTTAATGTTAAATATCCAGTTATAAACCAGCTTATCTGTATTAACGGGTCAAACTTCACCAGACAAATAACGCTGAACTTTTATTTTGAAAAGTAGTAATACCGGAAGTGGACTAATGAGATGTTTACACTAGTACTGCTACTGTGTACAGTACAAAATTTAATAAATAACTATTTTTAATATTAAGTAAAAAATATAAATAAATAAAAATAAAACAAACAATTAAATAGATAGTCTTTCAGTTTATTAAAAGTCTGGGGAGAAATATTATATTAAGAATTTTACAAACACACAACTCATAAAATAAAATGATTCACATGAAATAATAAAGTGTATTAAAAAACAAATCTAAAGTCAAACTAATTTAAATAAAGATATGTATTACGTAACATAACGTAATATAACATAATACAATAAACGTTATATTTTGTTGCATAATATAATATAATATAATATAATATAATATAATATAATATAATATAATATAATATAATATAATATAATATACGGGTAAAGTTTATATAAAATCAGGAGTACTGATTACTAAACCATGCGAACAGATTTTCCTCGCGTTTTCTTCTCCCTTTTGACCCCTACAGGGCTCCGTACTTCTGTTCTTATTAATTGTACTGTAATATTCAAGCGCCTCCACTAGAGGGCGCGGTCAGCTTCAGAGCGTCTCACAGCTGCTCTTCTTCGTGATCTGGCTGATGCCGCTGTTTATTGCCAAATCTTTGAAAACCAAACATATATGTTGCTGTTACTGGTTTAATACTAGTTTGTAATCTTGAAAAAATGTAGCGAAAACAGACAAGGAGTTACTTAATGTGACGAAATGTAACATAGGAAAATCTGAACCATATAGATATAGTTGAAATGTTAAAGTACTGCATTAAGAAAATGAGTAATTGTTTGATATTTGGCAACCGCTGTTTCTCCGGTAATACTAACCACGTGTAGGGTTTTAACGGAAACGAACACTTTGGCTTATTATCGACGGTCATTCCTGATTTTATTATATTTATTTTCTTAGTATATTATTTCTCAAGCACTTGAATTTCGTATATGTGGACTCAGGGTTGGGAAGCTGAGTGTGTGTAACAGTGAAAGAGGGTAACAGGGTAACATTGTAATAGTGTAGGAGCTTAACAGGGTAACTGTTTAACTGTTAGAGGGTAACAGTGTAGAAGGGTAACTGTAACAGGTCAACACTGTAACAGTGTAGAAGGGTAACTGTAACAGGTCAACACTGTAACAGTGTAGAAGGGTAACTGTAACAGGTTAACACACTGTAACTGTAAGAGGGTAACAGTGTAGAAGGGTAACTGTAACAGGTCAACACTGTAACAGTGTAGAAGGGTAACTGTAACAGGTTAACACAC
>JAOVVF010000028.1:10671704-10682232 GCA_028565595.1 Duopalatinus emarginatus | reverse complement strand
AAACAAGTCTGTCACTTCTTCTCCTTCTGCCTTATGTTGGTGTAAATCAGTCCTAACACTACATCTGTGTGAGATGAGAGCAATGACTACTAGATGAGAGAAAAGCCTACTTGAATGATTGTGCACTGGATCATTTAAGTGTGTGATGTGATTTTTTTATTTTTTTTTGGAGGGGGGGGGGATAAAAAGAAATACATTGGTACTCGTTTTAAGAAAACGAGTTATATTTCTGGTCCATTGTGCTATAAAACAAAGAGAGGGGAGAAAGAAATGAAAAGGAATCTGATGATATGATGAGGTGGTACTGAAGCACGCTTTAACCCTGAGTGCTTTACACGTTTCACTTGTATTTAAAAGGCGTTAATGTGTCCCTGTAAAAACAGTCCATTTACAAACTGTTCATGAACAGCCCTCTTTGTGCTGGAGTGTCAGGTAATCCTTTTGTACGGGGCGCAGAAACACAGGCAAACGTCACCGCGCTGCACAATGCGTAATTGGCACCGAGTGTACAGTGCTGGATTGTAATTGCTCTGTGGCTTTAAGGGGCAGCTGCGGCTCTCAATGAAACAGAGCAGCTTCAGCCCTTCTTCCTCACAATGGCCATTTTAATGGGCGACGTGGTGTCATTGAAAGCTCGTACCATGCGAGCACCAGCGCCTCTCTCTCTCTCTCTCTCTCTCTCTCTCTCTCTCTCTCTCTCAGTGTCGGAAGTCTCTCTGGCGTCCTTTGAAACGGATCTGCCTCGCGCTGCTTTCTCCTGTTGCTTTATAGCTCGCCTGGTGTAAGGGAGCTCCTTCAGTCCTGGGATAACTCCGTGCTGGTCCACTTACAGCCTATATAGACCGATCACTAAGGCATTTTCACCTGGAAGAACTTTTTTCTCCCCTTCTTCTACCCCTCGCTGTCCGGGCTGACAGATGAACAGCAGCGATAAGGATCTGCCTTCGACGCCTGAAGGAATTTCGGGCGCATGCTGGAAAAAAAACGGGAAAAGGCTTTTCTCTGCGGAGAGACTGAGAGACTGAGCATCTTTAACAGGTGCAGAAATGGCGAACGGCTTCTCCGGTGCTATGCTAACGGCTAACGGCTCGCGACGCTGCACCACCGACACATGGGATGATCAACACCGCCGTTTTAACAATTGCCCCTCTCACCCGTTTATCTGCCGTGTTTATATTCCGTACACAATAAATAGCACATCGAGAACGAAATGCATTTTTTGGTTAAACCAAAACGAATTAGCTTAGTAAGTGACCAAATCCGGGTTTTTAAATGGTTTTATAATGATTTTCTTCTTTAGAAAATAAGGAGTTAGAATTATATTAGAAAAAAAAATCCTATAGTACATAAATAATATTTTATATTATGTTAAATGTTATTTTTAAACCAAGGATTTAAGGAAAAAGTAATTTGTGTTGCCGGCTATTTTTTATTTTTTATTAAACGAATAATAATAATAATAATAATAATAATAATAATAATAATAATAATAATAATTCAATGAATTAACATTATTACGCGTTACCACATATAGACTATTTCCCATTGCAGATATTGTCTCTATAGGCCTAATTTACGTCCATGTCCTGCCCAGGATTCTTCCAAATAATGTATGGAAATGTGGTAGTAAATGTTAAGTTTATGAGTGGCTGTCTGTGAGGTTTATATGAGCCTCAGCTACTGATTGTCCAAACGCAATTCTTGTGACTGTCGAGTTGTAAATCGAGAATTGTGCATGGACATCTGTTGCTGCTGGTTCACACTTCTGCATCTTCTGCATAAACTGCACAATCTTCATTTACACCAACTTCAACATTTCACACTGTGTAGCCTATATAATGTTAATTCACTCTTTTTCTTTTTACTCATGTCCAAGCTGCTCTTCAGGATGTACAAATGTGTGTAAAGAAATTGTATATACTCAGAAAACGCTTGAACAGCTAGAACATTTTTCAGAGAATGTGTTAAAAACAGATTAAAGACAATTTCTTTAAGTTTAACACAATAAAAAAATTAAACATGTTTTACAGTTTTAGCGTTAGACCGTTTTGATAGCTTATATATTAAACACAACATATTTAAGCAGACTTTATTTGTTTTGTTATTATTTATTATTGTATTGTTTTTATGCTATAAATTATACTCTGAAACTGTACACTTAATAGAACATTTTGAACGCTGCCTGTAACCTATACAAACTCAACAATTTTGTACACACTTTTGTAATTAAATAAAGAAAATTTAACCATCACTTTTACGAATTTTGTGCTCATACAGCTTGTATTTATATTATTATATGTTTATAATGCATGAATATGAAACATATATACCAATCATAGATCTTAAAATATGTTTTTTATTAGATGGCGATTTTAACAATTATGTCACATGTACTGACAATGAATAAAGAGAGAGTATCTACACTGGCTAAAATAGGCGTGTGAATACAATCGGATTAAAACAGATTAGGCCTATACACATTTGTCAGATCTGATTTAAGTTGAAACATAACAAAAACAGGATAAAAATCGCCTATTGCGCTTAAAGAAATGGACACATTAATCTGTATTTTTAAAACCTGAACTATTTTTTTATTGTAATGCGATTTAATTAAATCAAATATAGTAAAAAAAAAAAATGCCCATAAATTGAATATTGTAATATAAAATGCAGATATCTTATTTCTTTATTTATTGGTATAATAATAACAATAATAATAATAATAATAACAATAATAATAATAATAATAATAATAATAATAATAATAATAATAATAATAATAATAATAATAATAATAATTTGCTGGTAATTAAAGTAAATTAACAAACAAACAAATAAACAAAAAACCAAGACTTTCATTTTACATGCCACTAAACTGGACTGAATGTAAAGGTGTTGCATTTAATTACTTATTTATTACTTACTTATTAATTACTTATTTATTAAAAGAAGGTTTTCAGAGTAAATGAGAAAAATATACCAGGACAGATTAGGTGAAAACAAATAGACCAAATTATAAAATAAAGTACATGGTCAAAAGAATCAAGTGTCAATATTCAGAATATTCAGTGGCTTTTAAAGAGTCACATATTTTTTTCACAAAAAAACAAACAACATCATTTTTTTCTAGATTATTCCAACATGCCACATTGTAATTCTAATAGTGTATAATGAATTTCAATTCCCAATAATCTGTGTAATGGGGTGCAATATAAATTTACAGTTTTAGTTTTATGCAGATGCAGTCTATAGACATTATCTTCCACTTGAACCTAGGTGCAATAAAGCCTTTGTATGATTAGCCTTGTTAATATTTTTTATATTAATTATTTATAATTTAATTGTACATCCCATTAAAAATGAAAAAGTCAGCACCATCAAATGCAAAAGGCCTTTAGACAAAAAAAAAAATCACAACAATCACACATAGGATGCAGAGCTGTATAAGCTCCAGCTCGGCTTCCTGTGTCCCACTTTCTTTTCGACCGACTAAAATTCATGCTACAGTTCCACACTACATTGGTTCCTACCTTTATATAGTGGGCTATAGACTAGCCACACTATAGTGTGAGGCTCCATGTCCTGTAGAACCAGTGGAGCACTGCAGTTTATTCATTCTATCTCATTTAACACACCTGATTCAGCTTCATTACCAAACCATCATGGGCGTAGTATGTAGTATGTATTAGAAGAGGGGAAAACACAAATGTGTAGGCCTACACTCATCTGAACTGACATTGGACACCTTCAGTACATCATCTTTGTGCATTTTTAGGCTATTTGTAATCATAAATGAGTAGTCTAATGCCGTACAATAAAAGCAGTTAGACTGTATTGATATTTTTTACATTTTTTTATATAAGACCACATCTCAAACACACTTTAGGATTATCTAGCATAAAAAATATACATAAAGCTTAAGTTCCAGGAAAAAAAAACAAAAACATAATTCTGGGAACAAACGTGCATACCATTTCATGTGTTATATCGGTAAAATATATTTTTAAAAATCTAAAACAAATATTGTATAGTAATATGGCTCCATAAACCTTGCCACTCCAGACAGTGATTTTATTATATAATCAGACAGTTTCATTATTTCCTTTGTTTATAACACAATACCACTATTCCTAAAATTAACATTCACTCCTCCTAAAGCTATTCAGCTGCAAACTAATATACAAAACATTAACAAGGTCTGCCCCCCCCCCCCCAACAGATGTTGTTCTCCAACACTAGCAGTGCTGATTTGAAAGGTTTACAACCCTTATTTTATGCAAAGAGCCAGTGAGTAGAAATGAGAAGCAACACTGCCCTACTGCTGTGCCAGTGGATACTCTTATCGTTGCAACTTCTCCTGAGAGCAAACAAGGCAATATATCATCTGGAAAGAGAGAAATGTGACAATGTCAAAGCTTTTTTTTTTTTTTTTTTTTTTTAAAGGGGGATTCCCTCAGGGGCGGAAGCTTATCAATCATTTTGGGGTATAGGAAGAGGGACCTGTTTTGACAGTCATTTTCTCCCATGTCCTTGAGAGGCCCATATCCCCTACTGACCACATAGAGGCCAAGGGCATCCTGACTGCGTCCTCCAGCCCTCTCCCAGCATTCCCTCCTCCCTTTACCCTTTGTTCACCTGTTGTCCTGGAGACTGCACTGCCACCAAGACCACCCATTGTTGCGTTGAGAATGGAAACGAAATGCCATACAATTCCCCAATAATCACACAAAGGATAGATACAGTGTGAACATTTCAATGTGTCACTGAATTAATACTGGCCTTTCCAATGGTGCTTAATGATCACTTTTGGGTTGTCAGATGAAAAGGAAAAGAGAAAGTGCCCAGTACAGTGTAACAGAGTCTTAGATGAGTGACACTGGATGTCAGTAGTTCTCTTGCAATGTTTCAACACACTTTTTGTAGCACAGCTATGAGCTGAGGGAAGCAAAAGTTGCCTTTGCCAACCGTCCCGAATGACTGCACCTCAAAAGGATTTCCCTCTTTGTGGCGATGCTCCCTCAGCCCTGGGCCACACAGAGCCTCCTCCAGCCCCTGTCCCACCCCTTGGCCGGCCACTGGCTCTCCGCTGACCCCGGCCACGCATATGAAAGCACCATCAGCGCTGTGACCAGCCACATTTACAAGTGAAAGGGACCTAATAATGGAGCGGTTAGGGAGAAAATGAGGAGACAGAGGGGAACTCACAGATGTTGAGGGGAAAGCTGTGGGCCATTGTTGCTGGGGGGAGGTGATGAGGTGCCTTTTTAAACCTGATTTGGGATGGAAGGTCGAGGTGTGTGAATGGACGAACCAGAGCCTAGGAAAGGACAGCTATCCTGGAGAGCGTGTGAACCAGGGCATGAGGGTCAAACCAAGTGTAGAAAAGTGGACAGGGGTCACTGTGGTATTATCCCAGCCAGCCTTTATTGTAAGGATATTGCAACATTGGAAAATCCTTCCTTAAACGCTACCCTGAGGTGAAAGGGCATTCAGAGTGAGGTGCTTCACTGCGGTCTTCCTCCCTGTACATCAAGACGACGACTGATGAAGTTGTCAGAGTGGGTATTATGCTAGGCTTTTGTGTGCAGGTGTAATGGAAAGAAAAGCTAACTTGTAAGAACTTTATCCTCTGCTGAGAAACCTTTGTATAGGTCCTTCTATAAAAAGCTTTAAGTCAGCCTGAATATCCAGTCCATAAGACCACCACGACACAACTTCTCACACCTCTTCATTTCCTGTTGAGAAATCACTCATTTCCTGTAGCAGGCGGATTAAACAGAGATCTTCTCTTAGCAAAGCTGGGGTGATATTAATAACAGACCTTAACTTTACAGGATCTAAGCCCTTTCTGTTCATCCCAAGAATCACACACTTAAACATGCTTTAAACTGATAAGTGTACAAATTAGGTATCTTTGCAGTAAGATAGCATAACTGTGATTGGTATTATATAGATTTCTAATAAGTATATATGTCAACCTAAACAATTCTAAAGAAACACTTCTACACAATTCTAAAGCATTTCTTCAAAGTTGTTATTATAATTATTAACACTTAGCACAATGAAGACCTGAAATATCTCTGTCAATACAACTGATCTGATAAAATGCAATTAGAGTTCACATTATTACAACAAATTATCCCTGGATAGTTAAAGGATGAAAGCAACTGGAACAACACTTAAACAAAGAAAAATAAGCAGTTAACTACACTGCAATTATATCTGTCCTACACCTCAGGCAAAACTCCTGTGCTAAAAAAAAAAGCAGACACATGTATGAAAGCATTTAGACAAATCAGAGCTCTCTTAACAAGATAGAAAAAGAATGATTGATCCTATAAACATCATCCCATGTGTGTGTGTGTACATATACAGTATTGGTTTTTGGAGCACATTTTTAATGTTTAAATCATGGCAGATGAGTAGGGCAAATAACACAGAACAGATCAGAAGACAAAAGGATTTTCAAGTTTTTAGTTTGGTTCAGGCACATTACAGTATTTCTTTACTTTTCTAACACACACTGAATCAGCTCAAATAAATAACACACTGTAGCCCTGACAGAAATATACTTACCAACACATTTCATGTTACATTGCAATTACAATTTCAATTACAATGTTCAATTTCAGTTACAATTACCAGTGGCCAAGTGAGTATATGATCATTTAGATAGCATTTGCCACTTTGCCCCATGACCAAAAAAATGTACTTATTCAAAACTATTTTTTTCATTTTGGCACTGTGTTGAAGGAAACTTTTATCAATAAGACCAATACAATATAAAAATCTTTTCTTAAGTAATAAAAATACCTTATTTGAATTTGAAATCCCAATGTAAACTTTTAAAGCTTTTGAGATCATTTGAAACCTTGCAGCATGAGACTAAATTAGTATGTACCCAAGAAATACTTTATGACACAGTATATGGCAGATCACATCTTAAACACTGAGACAGAGCCTCATCTGATTGCAAAGGCCATTTGTTAGCTAACACTTCAGACTGTTTAGTCTGTAAGACTTTCTTATCATACCTCATTTTAGTGCTTCACAACAATGCATCAAGAATTGAGAAACGAACATTTCAATAATCTTTAAGATTAAACATTAATTAAAAAAATAAAAATAAAAATAAGAACTAAGACATTTACATTTCAGCAATATAAATGAATATTTGCATTAGATTCTGTAGACATATGGCTGAAGTTTATCCATGAATAGCTTCACACTATTCATAGCTGTGTATAATATCTAAATCAAATTTGTACATATCACCCTCAAACATAAAAGCACTCAACATGTAGAACTCAAAACACTTTTTTGGTCACTGTATATATGTATATTTTTTTGCATTCTAAAATGAGTAATAAAATAATAAATAAATGATTGTAAAAAGGTGTTTCTAAACTATGGATTGGTATGATGTTCCTTCTACAATATCACAAATTAAACCCACCAATTTTCCTGATTTATAAATAACACTTAAAAGGTTGTAGAGTCAGCTAAAAAATTGCAGTTAGACAAAGTCACTCCCTTTTAATCGAACCAATCTGTCCAGTCAGCTGAGTGCAGCTCTGTACATCTGCTCCCTTAAAATGATCAGCAGCATAACTGCTGTGTGTTTGGTACACACAGAACAGCTGTGGAAACACTTCCGGTTTCATAGAGGCAATCCTTGCCTGCAAGGCCCTTTACCTGCATCTTTATAAACTGATTGATCCCCTGATAGTGTGATTTTATCAGTATATGTAAACTCAGTCTTCATGACAGTATTACTGATTGTGGAACTTTCCATGCACAACCAGTGTCCTTACAAGAGGAAAATCTCCTCCTGCACACTGGCACAGATCAACACCAGCTGGTCTGATGTTTCTGTTATGTCCACTCATATCAATCCCATAGTTCATAGGAAGAGATTGACTTTAGCAGGTACCAGCTTGCAGCCAGTGCTTGAGAAGTGCTGGCCATCATGTGGTGTGTAGGACATGGCGCCCCCTACTGCCACTGGCACATCTCTGCGCTGGCACTCACCACGCTGGCACAGTTCCCGCTGGGCACAGCGCTCCACGTGTCGCCGACACAAGGGCAGAAAGGGCACAAAGTGGGTTATTCTCTTAGCGGAGATTACTTTCGAATGGTAGAATCCACCTAAGGAACAAAGTTCATTCAGAAGCTTAATCCTTATCTTATCCAGACAAACTTTATTTCATTTTAAAGACTTGGCTTCCCAGGCTGTATTTAGATACTTAAGTTTTACAGAACAGCTGCCTGATATTTGTTTTGTAATGACTCAGATACTTGCACAGATAGTGTCCTACATCTCAGGGTTTTTCATGTTACTTTACAGACAGTGTATAATACATATTTACAAAGCAAATTGGTATAGCTAGCAGTAAAACCACATTGCTCAGTTATTTCATAATAATATAATACCTCTTCTCATTATATTCAAATAAAAATGTAATTCATTTTCCCTTTGTACTGTTACACATAGCAAGGGTTTCAGACTATACATGGGCCAACAGTAACAGCACAGTTTAATGCATTTTTCTGACATATTTTCTGTTTCATATATGCAATTTGGAAGAATAAATACATTAAAAGATTCCGTTTCATTGGCTCAGTACTTTTAAACCCGATGATTAATTCCAGAAAGTTTTATCTTTTTAATTTGTGTAGTGTTTTGCATGACCATATATTCAGGTTCTACAGGACGTGCCAGGACTGTACAGCGGTTTATAACAGATTACGTAGACACACTCCCTACATTCACATAAAATCCTAGGAAAAAATCCTAGTCTGTATTGTACTGTAATGCACACTTACTGTTTTTATTGTTGTACACTGCATCTGCAATAAGCTCCTCCAGTTGCTCTGCCCGAATTCCCTCCCTGTCTTGTCCTGCTTGTCGGTTCTCCAATGTCACTTTGTTAATGACTTCTTGACCGGCCGTACTAGACAGAGTACAGTAACATCATATCAAAAAAAGCAGCATTCTATAATGATGCTTGAGTAAAATCTGAATCCCGCAAAATCTTTCTTAAATTTCTCAACTACTTTCTCTGCTTATGCTTAACTTATCGCAAAAAGATGCAACACTGCCCCACTCAGTAAGACGTACGTTATAAAAATATAGATGGCCTTGCGGTAGTTAGTCTGGAAAACAACGTGCGAGGGCCCGAGGAACGGTTCCAGAACATCAATCACTCCAGGAGGCATCTTCTCCATCTCGTCGAAGATGAAGACAGAGCGAGCACAGGCTGTGAGGTTCCCCTGTACCCATTGTTTCAAATTTGACTGCAGACAACAGAGAAAATCAAAGTGTTACATAAGAGGCAATATAATTTAAAAACAAAGACTTCACCAGCAACAACCTTTAGAGTAAAACTAGGCTAAGTTTTAGCATTAATAAACACTTTAGTGTGCACAGATTATTTTAAATAAAATGTATAGCTTTTGTGCTATAATTTAAGCCTTGTGCTGAAAAATCTGCCATGTGCTGCCCCCAAATATTTTTAGGCGCTGTATTGTACAACTTTGAACGCAACCAGATATCTGCACATTAACACTGATGTTAATGACTTACATCTTGACAGACTATTTCTTACTGACCGACTCATGGCAACATTAGATCATGTTCCTTAATTTATGAGTTATTGCAAAAATACACTGTTCTTATTATAAATCAGTGGGTTTTTGTCAGATATTAGTAAATCCTTGCGAACACAGCTTAACTTACTACTATATATTATTAATAAAACAGAGCACCTGCCCACTGATTCCTTATAAACATACTCAATATCTACTACATACCTCAACTTTCAAGTATAGGCATCTTTTTTTACACGAATTTATTAAGTCAGATTGTAGCCAGTAGATGCGGTTTAATGTGTGTTCAAACTGTCTTTTCATGTTATACTGTCAAATTGCAGAACGCTACACATGTGTTGCCATACTGAGCCTACAAAAAATCATTTAGCAGTCTAGTCTTCCACAATGAAAGTAACTTTACAGGGAAAGAATACAAGTTTGTAAAGAAGAATAAAATGACCTCAGGCCAAAAATGTGTAACTGAAAGGTTGTCATAAGTCAGTATTTCCAATAAAAAAAATTGCACAAGTTCCACCTTACTTAAGTTTGCTAATGTCAGAACACTTGGTGTCACATTTTCTTTTAAATAATACTCAAGAATTACAATGGGGAAAAAGGTGCGTTGAAGTGTGAATATATTTTCAACAACTCTTTGGAGAACAGTAGATTGGAAGATATTAAAATGTAATAGATTGTAAAATGCAATTCTATAAATAAATGCAGGTTTGCATAATGCACAAGAAAAAGACTCTCATGACTCTACACTCTTCTGGCAACTAGGTGGTGAAATAAACTTCCCCTAGATGTCCAGCTGAGTCACTGGCAGTCCTTTAAAAAATAGATAATATAAATGTACATAAGAAAATGTAAGAATGTAATGTAAGAATGTATGTAAGAAAAGGAAAATACCAAAAAAAACAACAACCCCACAGCCACA
>JAOVVF010000028.1:10661465-10671604 GCA_028565595.1 Duopalatinus emarginatus | reverse complement strand
ATATAGTATGTATACTAACTGTGTGTCTGTGCTTTTTCCTTTTTTTTCTTTTCTTACCTCCTACAGAACCTGTATCAGCAAGTATATTATTAATAAGACTTTACAGCTATGTAAGTTGTGCTATATAAAAGTGATGCTATATGCTGTAAATGCTAATGATGTTTACCAAATTTCACAATGTTGTCTAGACACTATACACTACAAACCATTTAGACTGTACGTTAGGAGTACTGAAATATAAAGCTAATGTTTAGTTTTGTACTTCCAAAAACCTCCTAACTACTCTAGACATAACTATAGAACATAAACATGCATAAATACAATATTGAGGCCGTAATGTTTCTGGTGGGACATAATGTGTATGCCCAACCATACTTGAGTCATGTTCATCTGACAAAATTTACATGTGAAAAAATGATCTAATAGTACTTTAAAAAATACAATACCCTGTATTGCTTCACACGATTCACGAGTGGAAAGTGCAGCGTGGGGACATATTGATGGATGTAAGGGCTGCCCATGGAGGTCCCGTACAGGTGACGGGCCAGCATGGAGCTCACCATGCTCTTTCCAGTGCCTGATGCTCCATGGAAGGAAAGAACCAGCGGCCTGTCTGGATTTTGCTTTTGTAGGAAGCTTGCCACTGACTCGGACACAATGTCCTGCACCAGATGCTGTCCATACAAATTTTTATAAAGGTCCCACTCCAGGCCTGTGTGAAGCAAGATATAAACAGCAATGGGTTAGATGAGTTATTTAGTTGCTCTGAGCAGAACAGATACATCGATACATCAATTCTGAACCAGGTTTACTCTCTGCATGGGGTTACTACCTTCCAAAAGCATACACACCGGTGGACTGGCCATGGTAAATTGATCTTGGGGTGAATGTGGTGTATTCTGGGTTCATGCCCAGTGTTCTTGGGAAAGACTACAGAATCACCATGACCAGGATAAACTGAAGATGGGTTAATCACAGGTTTTCATAAAATTTGTTTGACTGGTCACTTGAAGTGAATAGGTTTAATCCAATAACTCAACATCAAGTAGACTTATAAACACCTGAGACCAAATGTACTCTGTCATTGGAAAGTTCAGGAAAGCAGTATGGCACAGTAAAAGGCCAGAAGGGCACAAAACAATGGTGCAATAAGTTTATTTATTACAAATAATGTCATTTAGTTTTAACAGATTTCAGTGTTGTTATGTATAATTTATTCCTTGTTACGTCTTAGATTCACTGGACAATAATAAATAAAATGTAGATAGTCATTTAAACCTTTCAGCTAGCTATTATTTGATTTACTGCTTCATGTATTAGCCAGCAAGCAGCTAATAACTGAGTTATGTTATAATTCTCTAGCTAGCAACAACAAAAAAAAACCTAACACAAGCTTAGTACATAAACATTTTCTGGAGCCTTAAAATAATACTAATAATACAAAAAAAAATAACTACAACATTATTTTACATCGTAAAATTAGATAAACTGTCTTATTAGCCAGCTAGCAGAGAGCAAGCTGTTTACTGTACAGACTGTACTGTCAGCTAGGTTAGCATGCTAGTTAGCTAGCTTTCAGAACTGAATTAATTCCCTGTACCTACCTTGTATGTTGGGTTTAAAGTCGCAGTCACAGCTGTCAGCTATGGTGCAATATATGGTTTTCATCTCAAAAGAATCACTTGTGGATAAACAATATATCAACAAAAGTGTAAATAACATTATAGCTCCGTTACACCAGTACAGATCCATGGCGAGGTAGTCCTGGATGGAGGACTTATTCAGCCGCTAGGGGCCGTCCTGTCCGTCCATGTTTCTCACAGTCTGTGTACATTAGAAAAGGCTTCCAAAATATATATATATAAACAAATTAATTGAATTAAAATACATGGAATTACTAAATTAGTATTAGATGAATACACATATACGAATAATATATTTTTTTCTGGTCATAACAAACTGTCTCTAGTGGTGAGTAGGTTACACGTTGGCACCCAGTTACAAAGTCTAAGATAAGACATCCATTAAAGTGTCTGAGGACATCATGTGCTCCTAAAGATTTACAGAAATGAAGGAGTACACCTTATACATCTTATAAATTACAATTATATAATCATTAATATAATTTCATGCTCCAGACTCTCTCCTTTACCCATACAGGAGCAGCTTTAGGCTTACTGTGCCTACTGCCTACTGCACACAGAGGAATGTGACCTTTACATTTAACCTATCCGTGCAGTAAAACACACACACACACACACACACACACACACACACACACACACACACACACACATTGCTATTATTATAGAGACACTAAAGCTTGCATTACATCCACAGATCCGTATGATGCTGTTCATATATTCCTACCATTCGTAAAGGTGTTTATTTTGCACACAATACGTTTATCCCATTTCAGTACGTGTAAAAACACTCGTATCTGCAACCTTAAACAAAACAAAATCTTTCATTTATACCCACACCTGCCATTACGAGCATCCCTGAGCATATGGCGGTTGTTTGTGTCTGTTTCTGTACATACCGCTTACGGTGCTAAAATCTGAAATGAACATATGGCGTATTGTGTAGTTTAAATTTTATTTTACAATTGTAAACTCAAAAGAGGTGACTAGGGTCAATTGTACATTCGCTGTGCATAAACAGTAAACAGATTTAATGTTTGATTAAAACAAGCAATACAATGAGGCATGACTGAACAGGTTTAATGTGAGGGGTCAAAATGTTTGTGACATCATAAAACGGCCACTATAAAGCCATATATAGGTTAAGACAATAGCGACATAATTTATAATGCAATTTGTAAAGAAATAACTGATTAATTGTAGTAAACCAAAATAATGTTAATCATACTTTGAATACAAATCTCAATTTTTATATCTACATTATTTACAAACTCATATAAACGTTAAAAACGATTTGAAATGTTATTTCACCATACAGAGTTGCATTGTTCTACTCTATGTAAACCCGTAGCATTTATAAAAAAAAATAAAAAAAAAGGAAGAAATATACAACAAGTTTCAGCATGAGACATGTACAATGTGTATCATTCTGCCTGCTGAGAAGGTTCCAGTCTGTTGGACAGGGCTGTTAGCACTTTGTCAAATTTCTCATAGCGCTCCTCCCTGCTTGCCTCTGCTCCCCGGCTGCCCCACAGCAGACGCATCTGGAACTCAGTTAGGAAAACTTCTAGTACGTCTGGCTGCTCATGGAAACCTGTACATAACAAACTAAATTTAGTTTCATATTTAGCACATTTGTACCTTATGAAACAAACAAAATATACATGTACTGACAGTTTTGTACATATCCAGTACCAATCACGACCACATATGGGATTTCTTAACAAATACTACTGAATGTTTTAATGATATACAGGGACTGAAGTTCACCTTACCCAATAGTTTTGCCTTGGTATTAGAACAGAAGGTCTCGCCGTGGCACACTGTGGTACGAGCAGAGTTTAAATGACACAGCACAGAGTCCATTCCAGAGTCGAGACTCTCCCACGTCTCAGATCCTTCAAGAATCACTGCACTCTTCTCAAGCAGGAGCAGCAGAGGGAGCACATGAGGGATAGTCGTCTCTGATAAGTCATAGAGCTCTTCAAAGAGAATAGAAAGAGAGAGTGAGTGAATTAATCCTTCTGGTAAATGTCCTAACAACACTGTTCTGTCTGTGTCCAAATAATTTTTTTTTTATCTTTAAAGTTAAAATAAACCACTCATTGACCACTGTGCTTGTACAAAAATTGACCTTTTATCTCATTTGTGCAGTAAAACACACACTAGTGAACACACACAAGGGATAGTGAACACACTTGCCCAGAGTGCTAGAGAACCCTATCCACAGGCTGATTTCCCCCTATACATTTTATTAATTACAGTTTATTAATACCTTTTCCATCATTCATTCTCTTTAAAGAAGGCCGCAAGGTTTTCTCATAGAGAACCGCACTTTCTGTATGTTTTTGCCTTAAAGCCATCCATGTTTCCTCCAGCCGAAGAATCTAAATATAGAATGGATGTGTTACATTTATTTTCCATTCACTAAAGCATTACTCTTCTGTTTAGTGTTTTGTCTTTACCTGTGGTAGTTCTAAGACTCTCATAATTGCAGCAAAGCCAAACATGTTGCCCAGGTTAGTCTTCAGCTCAGATGCCAGTGAGATAATTCTGTGCAGTAGGGAGCCTCTTTCCTGCACACTGCCTGTGCAACCCAACAGCACCATAGCCAGCATGATGGACATGGTATAGAACCTGAGGAATGTATTGTTTATTTATTTTTATCTGATGCAATTTTAATGTAACAAGCTTATGTTGGGAGCAATGTGCTTTTTTACTACTGAGCGTGTTAAAACCTTTCCAGCAGGTCTTGTCGGAGATGGTGGCCATGTGGAAGAGTAAGCAGTTCTATTCCTGAGCTCACAGCCATCCCTCTTGTATTCTCACCAGATAAATCCAATATGCGAGCAACCTGGATAATAAAATTGGTTTAAACAGTTTACCATGTGCAAACACAGACTCAATTATTTTACAAAACAAAGCGTTTCTTTAATCCGATTTAATGGTTGGTATCCGTTTCCTAGAATACCTGCACTGGGCATTCATAATAAAGCCATAAGAACTGCATAACCTTTTATAATAAAATGCTGGATGATTTATGAAAAGTTTATATAAAAACTAGTAAGGTGATATTAGAAAATTCATGTAATTCATGTAATTCCTGTACATTCAGCTGACACACAGGCTGCTTAAATAATTGTAGCAGTGTCACATTATAGTAAATTATATGTAGTTATATAGTAAATTATATTACAGTGGCACTTTATGGTAAAGTTCTCTTGTAGAGGTTTCTATATGAAGCAGTAAAGACAGTTATTAAAAGATAGGATAAGACACAAAAGAATAAATATGAAGTGATATATTAAAATTTTAGCTTTCATTTTCTGATATCTACATCAAGATGTAAAACTACTTTCGGTTAAACCCACCCATTATTTAAGCGATCAAAAATATTGGATCATGTGGCTGTTTCTTGTTGCACAGGTTAGACTGTTAGACTGATTGTTTAAACAACTAATAGCCAGACTGAGAGCTCTAGGTTTTGCCTTTTTGTTAAAAAAGATAAACTAACATGAAGACCAGAGGACCAGCCATTCTGAAGCTGAAAAAAGAGGGAAAATCATCATGGGTGAAGGTAATCCACTATTCACACAAGACTATGAGAGCATAAATATACAGACTAAACCACAAGATACAAAACACTCATGACACTCAAAACACTCCACCATGCATCCACCATAATTGGGAGAAACTTCATCATGCAGAAAGACAATGACCCGAAAGACAGTGCATAAATGAATTGAGCTTAAGCATAATAAGATGTGGTACAAGCCTGGAAAAGCAAAAATCAACAGTTGGGTGATGTTACTGGGTCACCGGGTTTATACAAGCAAGAGATACACAATCAAATAGATTATTAGTCCCTATACTTTTGCTTGCCAAAAATGTTCTAAATGTTACATGTTTAACACATACATGTAAATATCAGGACATTAAAATTTTGAAATATTCATCATTTCATCTCAAACCCTAACATCCTTGGTGTATAATAATTTTTTTCTAATCCAATACTATCAAAGGGCATTGCTATTGCAATATTTTTACTTTAACTATTTATAAGAAACATCTTAGAACTTGATACACAAAATGTTTATGTTACAATAAATATGATTTTGCGTTTATTTTATTATACAGAGTATGTCCACATACTTTTGGCCATATAGTGTATATACAGAGAATGGGCCGTATAAGAGTCTTACCATGCAGTCGATTTTGGTGATGTGCATGGCCATTGTCTTTATATCAGCATCACCAAGCACCTCCTTCGCTCTCCTTAACACTCTTGCTTCTAGTGGTTTATTTTCTGCAGGCAACAGCGGTGACTGGTACACGCTGGGTCTGAAACTGGAGGCTGTTTCAATTACAAGTGGCATTAAATAATCCTCATTGTCCTCATCTGTGAAGCCCGGCACTGTGTGGTCCTCTTGTCCACTGACGGGTGACTCTATATGAGCAAGGCTGTGTGGATAAAGGCCTGTGTTGGATTTCAGGTTGCTCGGGTCTGCAGTAGTGCTTTGACAGGATTCAGTGCTGGAAGACCACATGTTGTGTGTAGGTTCCAAATAGATAACAGCACTCTCAGATGGAGAGGTGCAAAGGGGCATGTCATTGGATCTTTGTAAATCAGGCGATGATGGGACTACAACAAACTTCCTATTGCGTGATGGACTTCCTCTACGTCTGGAGACTAAAAATAAGAAAGGACAGATTTTACAGTTTAAGAACATGTGTTACATATTTGTTTTGTACATTTTTAACATTTTGTACCCTAGATAACGAGACGTACGTGTGTTCAATGGGGTTGGAGATGATGTCACTACAACACGCTGTTCCAAGCTTCCAACAAAGCTCTTGACTGCCTCCCTGTGAGAACAGAGTGAAATAACACCAAAATATCATTTGAACCATATCAGTATCTACATGGACAGCATAAGTGAAACCAAATCCTTTGCCGTTATCTGATCAGTGCATGTTTACATACCATCTTACCTTTGAGGGTTTATTAACTCAAACGCCAGAGCCTCTGCTACTACTAGACTTCCCTTCCTGTGCACGGGTGAGTTTAACGGTGTCTCCTCCTGACTAGTCTGACCAAACATTGTCTCCAGATAACGCAGTGGTACAGTTCTGTTGACTGGGGAAATCACATGTGCCCCACTGTGTTGAGTAAGTGGCCTCTGGCCACCCACATAGAAATGGACCAATGCTGGAATGGAGTCAAACTGCTCTCCCTCCAGAACATACTGTGTTCGTGTGTATGTGTCGCTGGATCTGAGCAGAACTTTGCTGATCAAGAAGTGGAGAGGCTTCTGTTTCCAGCGGCAGGTCAGTACGTAATCTCCCAAACTGGTGAAAGAATCACGAATCAGGAAATCCCCATCCTGTAGCACCAGAGACTCTGAAACCTGTGGTGCAGAAAACATGGAAACAATATAATTCCCAAGATATGCATAAGGTTGGCTTACTCATGGTTTTGAAATGGAAAGAAAGAAAATTTTACTACTCATTATGAGTGTATCCTGCAAGTCCACAAACCAAAACAAAAACAACTAAACAATTTTGAAAATAGGTTTTGCTATCTCATCATCCAGACTTGCACCGGATACATTACAAAATAAGTATTTTGTTAGAGTTAGACAGTTATATCAGAAAGTCATGCTAAGGGATGATATAGTGGCCCAATACTCGGACTGAAGGTACTTAGAGCTGCTTAAAGAGGTCAAAGA
The DNA here is from genome assembly GCA_028565595.1 of Duopalatinus emarginatus. NCBI lineage: Eukaryota > Metazoa > Chordata > Actinopteri > Siluriformes > Pimelodidae > Duopalatinus > Duopalatinus emarginatus. Next base: position 10,664,232 of record JAOVVF010000028.1, on the reverse strand, counting down.
CCGTTAAAATCCCTGAGGTAGACAGACAAGTATGGAATAAATCTTAATTACGATATGCTGTTATAGGAGAAATAACAGCAATGAGACAGTGTAATGCCAAAAAAGGTGAAGTTACTGCTACTACTAACGCATAATGTTTTATTTCTCTTATACCACAGCAAATTTCCAAGTATTACAATATGTTGTTAATGAACGGCACATCACACCCTCAACCATGTATAGGTACATTTGTCATGAAGTATTAAACTCCTTGTTAAAGCTGCTATAAACAATCATTCCCTGATCAGCCCCTTTATTTTCTCTCAGCAGGTTACCAAGAAAAAAAGAATTGGCAAACTGTCCTTAGGACTTTCTCATGGCAGAATAAATACAGACTCACTATATTTAATGATTATACTTTTTTTTATTTGTTAAAAACAACACATTATGTAAGCAGTTTATTATTAAATATATAATTATTGTAAGAACTGTGCTGTTTTAGAAAATGAATCCACACTTTCTGACCAGAATTCAATACAAAACTGAAAATTTAACAGTGCTGTTGTATGTTATTATGAAATATTTATATTAAAAGTTTGCAGTTTAACATTTAATATGTTAAATCGTGAAGCAGTATCTGGAAAACTGGCCAAATTAATTTCAAGTCAAATGAAAGCTCAACTAATATTATTCCTAGGGTGAAGATATGACGCACCTCCCACGGTATACGTCCATGGTACCAGCCATGACTTTGTATGTTGTGGCTGCTGAGTTTCAGCTCTTCCTCCAGCTCTTTCCTCAGTTTCTCTGATGCTGTGTCCAACAGGCACGTCTCCTTTGAAAACTTCCAGAAGAGAAAAAAAACAAGATCCTGTCTTGAAACCATTTCCCCAAAAGAAACGAGAAGATCTGGGCTTGTTTATGCTCTCTGGAGCAAGGCTATCTTTCTCACAGGACAGGCTCCTCACATCTACAGTACTAGCCAGTTGTTATGGTGACATCATTGTGTAACACTACTTAAAGGGCTAATATATCACTGAAGCAGTGGGTTATCTAAAACATCATTACATGAACACATTCAATGGGAACACAGGGGGTTGCTCTGCACCCTTAAACAAAGATATGTTGATTGTATATCAATGCTAAACAGTAATTTTGTGAGAATTTAAACTGTGGGAACACGCCCTAAAGACTGATACATTATTACAGAGACAAAAAGATCAAGACAGCACTGTTGAAAAGAATTATCAGTGCCACTAAGATGAGGACTCCGTGCATAAAAGCCAGTATCCCACTTATTCAGTTACAATAAAATAAGCACATCAACAGTGGGTGGTTGTCTGCAGAAACCCAGTCTGACTACAAGCATTCTGAGCATGCTGGCGATGATCCAAGCTCTTTTGTGTCACGCATCTTAACTCAATTAGAGTCTTACTGCTCAGTTCTCAGATTCTTCCTTGTGTCTGAGGCTGTGTGAAGGAATTCCAGTACAACAAACACTCAACAGTTTCTTTTAGATAGCTAAAAGCAGAATATGAAACAAAGCTCACCATTACATATTCACCTCTGTTGTCCATGGAATCCAAATGACTATGGTCAAGAAAAAAAAAAAAACAAGAACATATTAACACAGACTTTACATACAATTTTAAAACCATAAAACAGTAATATAATAATGACAATAAATATTGAAACAATATTGCAGTATTGCACGCATAAGCTCCATGTGCGTATATTTGTGAAGGTTTGAGAACATTCTGCATGAAGATGCCAGGTGGCTGCAAGACAGGAAATTATCAGAGGAACAGGCTGTGCTGCTCTTTCCCATGACCATTTGGATCCTCTGTGCATCAGGGACGGATTTGCGCAATGCAGGACATTTATAGTTTAGCCCGTGTTATGTTAGATACTGACACATAACAGCCCCCACTAACAGCCATGATCTTTCTCAAACTTTCACGCACACACACACATTTCTTATTATTTGTGCAAGGGCCTTCCAGTGTTTTAATAATGATTAATGTAGCTAATGTTATACCCAAATAAGCCAAATGTTATAATAATAATTACTGTCTCCTTTTAATTTTTTTTTCAAAATTAAATTAAAATTAAATTAAAATTATTTTCCTCATGTTTTCCTGGACTGGCTGTATATTTTTTAGATTACAACATTTCTTGTTCTATGTAATTTTATAAATAAATGAAGATGGCGTTCAAAAAAAGGAATGCACTTGGTTCCTGACCAGGGTTGGAAAACATTCAACACTTTACAGATGTGTTTTATACAAAGCCGTGAGCTCAGTCCTGCCGTAAACACAGCATAAACAACCTGAGCTCTGCATGACTTACGAAGTAAAATATGTAACAGCAGAAGTATTATCTCATAGGCTCAACGGCTAATTTAAGACTGTCTATTCTGTCATACAATGCAGAATGTGTGTAACAAAGCTGTCAACTTTACAGTAAGCAGGCAGCCTGGGAAATGACATATTGCCCTGACACCATTGTCACTGTAAAGGAAAATTTGTCAGCATGTAAATAAAGCTCGAGGTCTAATGCACCATGTTTGTAAACTGTTACAAGCTTGGGCTTTCACCAGGGGCATCCCAGACCATTCTCTCCTATATAAAGCTTATTTTCTGAGAAACATTTTCTGAATATTATACCAAGACTTTCTCACCCTCTATTCTTACATTAGGTACCGAGACACATATATCAGATTTACATTCCTACTTGCACCATCCCATACTGCAACTGGCAACCTCCCAAACAGCATTAGGCTACTACC
>JAOVVF010000028.1:10649502-10659985 GCA_028565595.1 Duopalatinus emarginatus | reverse complement strand
GCAAATATATTTTATGGGCAAATGTTTGTGGACATCCTATGATCAAACCCATAAGTCGGCTCTCCAGAAATTCAATTGCCTCAAAGCTGGAAGCACACAGTTGTACATAATGTTGCAGCATTACAATTTCCCCTTAATGGAATTACTGGAATTACCATTTTCCAACAGGTCAATCCCAGTGAATACCTTAGGAATAACTTGGAACACTGACTGAAACCCAGGTCTCCTTAATTGACATCAGTGTCTGACTTCACTAATGCTGATCAACCTGAATAAATACAAATCCCCATGTACATGCTCCAAAATCTAGTGAAAAGTCTTCCCAGAAGACTGGAGGTCATTACATGGTCAGACATGCATAATTATTTACCAAAAATTATTTGGAGAAATATATACAAGGTTTTCCCTGCTCTTTCCTGCTGCTGTAATTATATAGACTATGATGCACACTTTGTAGTATACAGTAAAGTGATATAATCTAATAATAGGATTTTCGTTTTCTTTTTGTCAAGCTGTCTTCTTCAGTGATTGTTTTTATTTTCCACAGTTGCCTCTGGATTGCTTATTAGGAATCTACATCTATATTCAGATTATAAAATGGGCTATACAAACAAAATTCAACTGAAATACATATCAGGATATAATATAAAACAATTTAATGACATAATAAACTTTTATGATTGAAATGTGTGTAGTGACCTTCACCAGTGTTTTGCAGTGACGACATGCCCCAGAGTAAACTCATTGGTAAATTTTTATACATGAAAAGTCATTCAGTCCGGTCAGGGTCACGGTTTGTCTGTGAGCCCACCAGAAATCATTGTGCTCAAAGCAGGAATACCCTCTGGACAGGGTGCCAATCCAACACCTAGGGGCAATTCAGCACATTCAATTCACCTACCCTGGGTGGCAATAAGGTGCCACAGGTAGAATGTGTGCTACATGGCTCCAGGGGTCTACGGTTGATAGTTCAAGCCTTGCTTGGGTCTCAGTATGTGAGGAGTTTGGTGCATTTCTTGTTGGTTTCTCTGGGTGCTCGGGTTTCCTCCCACCTCCCAAAAATCACACAGGGTAGGTGAATTGGATATGTTGAATTGCCCCTAGGTGGGAATGTGTGTGTGGTGCCCTGTGATGGATTGGTGCCCGGTCCAGGGGGTGTTCTTGCCTTGGACAAACCGTGACCCTGACTGAGGATAAGAAAATGACTGACTGACTGAAGTCGTCGAGCATGTATGTTTTGTGGGAGATAGGAGGAAACCAGAGAACACAGAGAAAACCCAAGGGAACACAAGAACACACTATATTATAGTCAGAGACTGGAGCGATGTTTGAACCCCAGACATCTGGAGATGTGTAACACACACACACACACACACACACACACACACTTACATGAAAATTATGAATTAATTAATAATTAATTACATTGTCACCTCTTTAATTCTGTTAGGGCGACGTCATATCCGCCTCTCTGGTAACCCAGGGCAACCCAGGCTTTTGTTTATGGTTGCTGAGTTTCTGTAAACTTTATTAGACAGGAGGCGCGATAACTATGTCTCCTAAAAAAGACGGAAAGCAAAATGCCGACAAGACAGTCGCTCCTGGAGAGAAAAGCGCTCCGGATGAGGCTTTATCCGAGGGAGGTAAAGAGTTTTACCGGGCTCAAATACGAGACTTGGAGGAGCGACTGGAGAAGTGAGAAAACCTTCAAACTTTAACCTAGCTAGCTGACATTAGCACTAGTCACTAGAGCGCTATAGACAACCTGTATGTATGTATGTAGCTATGTATATTGTATATCCTCCGTAGAAAAAAAAAAAGATGTAGCCTGAAGCCATATAATCTATATTACACGTATGCGGACTCACCTGACAAGGTTGAGGAATCAGAAGACTCAGTGTCCAACATCAATATAATAAGTGCATGGATTAGTCGTTATTATTAATAAACTGATAAGACCAGACGGACCTGCTGTTCGTTCTCTGTCAGTGCACACAAGGAAGTTTAAAGACCTCAGATCAGTCTATTGCAAAGCATAATAATTAACCTGCTGCCACACCTCATCCCATACAAAACCTGAGTCATTGTAATAATACAGGAAATTCATCCTTGTGCAAACAAACACCATGCTCAATCCTTTACCTCTCTTCTCATCAAAGGTATCAGCACAAATGTGACGAGCTGGAGGTGCGTCAGAAGGATTTCTCGACTAATTACAACAATGTAGTGAGAGAAAAGAAAGACATAGTGCTCTACCTGAAGCGTACCTTGTGCCAAAAAGAGGATGAGCTTGCTGATGTGTTAGAGAAACTTCAAGAGCTACAAGCAGCCAAAGATGCTGAGAAGGAGTCGTTTGACAAGCAGCTGAGCGTGCTTCGGAGTGACTTTCAAGAGACCAAGGACAAACTCACTTCTGAGAATATGGTCCTAGGTAACGACCACCATTCAGCTCTCATTTCTATCTTGCAAAGTTAAAAATTGTAAAGTACGAAGGCGAGTCAAAAATGATACGCAGATCCAGTTACACTAAAACATCTGTCTTAGCCGTACTGTCTTATCAATGCTGTCCGTATTTGGTCACTGTCTCCCCAGTCACTGCTGTACAGGATTGAAAGTGTTACATCAGTTCGAGTGACAGTGAGATGCTCACTGAAGAGGACGGCTATCCGAGAGTGTTGTGTCGCACACACGTTCATACACCGCTGCGGTGTTAAAGCATCCTCCTTATAGTCCTGATCTTGCCCCATCACCCGTTTGGTGAAGGGAATATGGAAGCTTGTTGACAAATGGACAAAATGTATTGAAAAGCAGGGAGATTTTGTTGAAAAATAATGCATTTGTCTTTTTGCATTTGAAATTCTACAGCCTACAGAGTACAGATTTTTGACTCACCCTCATATATCTGATGTTATCCAATCTTGGTATCAAGCCTAACGTTGTACAGTTGACTGGTTAATACTTACCTTTATCACAGATTATATGTTTATCAGAGTATTAAAGTTCACAAGGATCCTCTGATCAGCCTCTTTTTCTTGGCAGCTGGAAAACTTGCATCTCTTGAGGATTTCCAGATGCAGAAGGATGAACTTCTGGGTCAGTTGGAGTCTTTTAAAGAGCAACTTCAGCAACAGAAGCAGGAGCACCAAAGTGTTATCTACAACCTGGAGAAAAAAGCTGTACTGGACAGCTACAGGTGAATGTTATGGTGTATATGCAACCAAATCAAGCGTTACAGTCAGTTTCCAGCTCTACAACACAGAAAGCAGTACACATTTTATTGCAGCTGGCTGTTAAGTCTCAAACATGTATTGTCTGATTTTGTACAGACTGAAGAAAGAGATGCAGCAGCACGTAGCTGCCGTAGCTGCTGAATTTCGCAAAGTCTCAGATAAAAAGATGCCAGAGACAACGAAGAGGGCCATCCATGAGAATATGTTAGTGACATCCCAACTCAAGCAGATTTCTGACAGGAGCAAAGAGCTGATGGCTGAGAATGATGCTCTGAACGCCAGGGAGAAACAACTCAAAGGAGAAATGGAGATCATGGAACCGTTATTGAACGAGATGACCAGGAAAAGTCTTGCAAATCAAAAGGTTGCTTAAAAGACACTTCCAGTTTTGTACAGTATGGTCAAGGATATTTAAAAATACTTTTTGTAATATATGACAACTTTTCTCACATACTGGCAGCTCTCAAAACCTACTGTAGCACACAACGAATACACCAGCATGCAACCAGTCAGAACCACAAGGCATCTTTTAAGCTTCCTCTTAATCATGGTGCCCTAGTCTAGTCTAGATGTAGATTAAGGGGCTGTCGAAATAGCTGTTTATCGTTATGTACATGGGTTATATACATGGGTTATATACAAGGTTAATTTAATATCTGTGCTATTTTATTTTGTCCTGCAAGGTGGTGCAGCAGCTGACGGAAAAATGCAAGCAAATGCATGCTGAACTTGAAGACTATGCCAGGCATAAACAAGAACACCAAAAATTGTTGAACAATCACTCCATGCTACAGAAAGAGCATGATGCCCTCAGGTTTAATAACATCTACAGATATTTTTATAGATTCTTTTTGTAACTCTGTATAACTTATTAATTTATTTATTCAGAATGAATTGTGAACTGATTTAGAATTACGCCAGTAACGCTTCTACAGGATTCTGTTCAATTCATTTCCACATAGCCACATAGTGTAAATATGAATCTTTAATAAGACTAGGAAATGGTTCTGGAAGTATAGGGGGCAGAACACAAAGGATGAATAGCTCCTTTAAATAAATATGATAGTATAAAATGTGCTTTATATAAATATCTGGTACATTATTTACTCCTAATTGTGTGCTGCAATCATTGCATTATGTTGTAGCTGCTTGCATTGCCACCTCATATCATCAAGGTTCCTTGGCTTTTATTATCAGACAGGAACATGAATCATCTGTGATCAGTCTCAACCACAAACAAGCAGAGGCTGCAAGACTGAAAACAGAGCTCCAGAAGGAGAGGACACAGCGAGTAAATGTTGAGACAGTCCTCAAAGAGGCGGCTACGGCTTTAAAGGAAGCATTAAGGGTAATGTAAATTGATCCGGCAATCATGGAATAAAGAAACAGATTTAAGAGAATTCACTGAACATAGTCTTACTTAGTTTGGCTATTATTATACAGGCGGTGCCTAAAGAAGAGGACTCAAAAATGCAGACCCTCACCCGGAAAAATCTGATTATGCAGAAGCTGCTGGCCATATTGGACAATCCTGCAGTCATCAGCAAAGACCATGCCCTGTCTCACTTCATCCCTGCCACAGAAGACTCTCATGAATTTATAACAGCTACAGGCATGGAGAGGTATATACAGTAGCTTGCGAAAGTATTCAGCACCCTTAAAAGTCACCCAATTCAGCTGGATTACAAATGACAGATTATTTTATATATCATTTTATAAATAACATGCTCATAAAGTTTATCTTCAAAGTCAAAATGTATTATTTGTCAGTATACTAAAAGATTCAATCCCTAGTATTAGGCAGAACCACCCCTTGCTCCAAAACAAGGGGTAAAAGTCTAATGGGGTACATTTCTCCTTTTACATTTTTACAATATGTTCACACTGTGGTCATCATCCTTTCTGGCAGATTTGCTCCAGGTTCTTTAGGTTAAATTAATGTTTTTTTTTGTGGACGGCAATCTTTGAACAGTGCAACAGATTCTCTTGAATTGGCCAGCGTAAAACATTCACCTTCTTGTTTCTGTTTTACTTTAGGCATGGTGTTTGGGACAATTGTTTTGCTAGAAAGTAACATTTCTTCTAAGCTTTGTTTTTTAGCACACTGAAGCACATTATCCTGTAATACCCTATATTTTGCTACATCCATTCTACATTCAATTTTGACAATAAGACCAGTTTCAGATGATGAAAAGATTCTCCACAGCATAATGCTGTGATGATGTGGGTTTTTTTTGCCAGTCCCCAACAAAATACAGTAGACTTTCATATACTACATCAAAGCAAATTTCTATTCTATATTTGTCGATCATTTAAAAAAAAAATATTTTTATCAATTCCTGTGAAACCTAAGAAGGAACAAATGACACAATATCTTGTATAGCAAAAAAGACCTAACTTTATCCTCTATAAAGATAGAGGATAATGTATTATAATTATAAATGTATTAAAAAAGATGTTATGTAATGATGCCATCTCTGCCATATTTCTCATATTTTGGTTGTTTACTGCTGAAGATCAGGCAGAGCCAACTCACAGAAGCCTAGTTCTCACTTCAGGCCTACAGACCTGGGCTTCATCCTACGGGAAACAGACACGAGAGACAAAAACCTCTCCAAAAGTCTGCACCGGTAGGTTATACATATTTGATGATGCACAATGGAAAAATAAATGGAAGAATTACAGACTTTAGAGTCTAGTCCAGAAATATTGGCATGCTTCATGAAAATGAGCAAAAACGTAATACAGGAATTGAGTGATTATTTTAAGGCTGAACACATGGTGAGAATAACAGCTCTGTGAAAGATTTCAAGCTGTGTTATTTCTCGTTTTGTGCATCGTAAGATCACAGTATATTAGTATAGCTTGAATCTGCAGACTGAGATTACACAGCCATTTCTACATTGAGCTGGATGTACTGTTATTTACTGTAGGCTATTTCCATGTTGAAATGTCTTTCTGTCCTCCTGGCAGAGAAAATTTCGAGTACCCACAAAATATTCTGGTACTAAGCAGAAAAATTAAAATGTCATGAGTGTTCAAAGTATTTGGCACCAACTGCAAAACAGTTGATGTCAAAGATATTAATAATCTTTGCATGTAGTCTCCTTTTTTAATGTTAGTAATGCCAGTATTGTGAATTTCAGTCTTCACTGGCCACAAGATATCGTAGTTGTAACAATGCTGAAATAATGCACTGAATTTTGTTGGTTGTTTTAAGAAAGGCCCTTATTCAGGCCATCCAGTCATTTTTACATGGTGCTGGGGTAACTTATCTAGTTTGAGCACCTCACAGAATTGTCACACATGCATGTACCAAACCCAGGAGGCTCATACTAATCATATCAGAAACAGTATATGACAATATGATGTTTGGGTTTGGATTAGGAGTGCATCAACCTGCAAACTGCAAAAAACTGAATCTATATTCACAGAAATCACTAATACTTTTTTTTTTTTTTTTTTTTACTTGCCCTAGCTATTCTCCTGTGGCCCAATTTAACTCTTGCATATTTATTTAAAATTTTAATGGAGGCGGTATCTAATAGTATATTTTGAAAACAGTGTATCAAAAAAAAAAAAAAAAACAGACAGTAAAATTCAGGCCTCTATCCCACCCATTATGCAAGGGGCAGTTTGTTAACATGTCTGCATTCTTAAAACATAATTTAGTGAGGAGTAAGTATGTGCAAGGTCACAGATACGGTTTGTATAAATACTCCAGTGTTTTTATGGGGAAAAAAACCCCCAAATAACCCCAGATCTAAATCTGAGCGTAAAAATATTATTTACCATCAGATGAAAATTACATTTTAGTGATGCCACTGATGCTACTTTAAATCTCACGAATGAGGTCAATTTAATGTCTTTATACAATAATCTTTTCCAAACAGCCTGATGAACAGGGGCAATAATTCATTTGAGTTAGAGTTGATGTACAGTTTGTTCTGGAGGATGTTTGCTAAAACTGTTCTGCTACTCCTACAGGAAACAGAAAAGCCAAAAAGGGAATGATACTTCAAAAGCCCGTACCTGAGAAGGACACACTTTCCCTGCAGCCTGAATCTGTCAGAGGAAGCCAAGCAACATTTTACACCAGTAAAAGGCACTCTGGATCCACAACCACATCCACTTATAGATATGTGAGAAGAGTGTGACAGTTGATGAGAGACATACAGCTTCTTTACAGACAAATCATCAATTATGGCATTTGCAAATTTTCCACTTCTACATAATGTGTATAATGAGACTTAATCCTGACTGATCAAATATAAACACTAGATGGCAGCAGAACATCCCCTAATTCTGGATCTGTTTTTAAGCATAAACTTGATCTTGTGCTCTCAGTGGGCCTCTGTTTATTCCTTAAAGTATAGTTGTGTAAAAAAACCCCAAAAAGATTGAGTACATTTAACAAGAAAAGGAAACTGGGTGCTAGCAATTTGGTCACTTTGCATGCCGTGTTGTTTGCGTGCAAACAAGAAACCACTACAGAGTTATGACACACAAGGATTTAAACAGGCAAAACAGTGCAATACAGTTTTAATCTGATGGATATATGGCATGATTATGGCTACAGAGACTAACTTGACAAACATCTAAAAATAGACATTCAGTACTTTTAATGGATAGTGGTAAATTGGAATATATTCACTTGATCCTCTTAGTATTGACAGTTTTCAGACCTACTTAAGTTCATACATGTGCATTATAAAGATTTTTAGATTTGTGAACATAACAGGCTTAATAAATGACAATTAAATCTGAATGAGTTCAATTTGTCTCATTGAACCTTATTTTAAAAAAAGGTACAGATAGTGATGAGCAGAGCTACTAAGATGCACCGTCCTACCTTGTGTTAGATATTTCTTGTGTTTTTTTCCCCCCTCTTTAAACAGTGTAAGTGTGATCTTAAGCTTGTGCCCGGTTATTAAATTATTTCTAGTCCGGTCCACATGGACAGTACATAACAGATAATAATATGAATACAGCCATATTGATACAGTAAGTGAAATATTAAAGAACAAGCTTCTATGTTTTGTCAGTTTTATTTAGTTATTAATATGATAGAAATGATAGAAGGGATGTTATTCTTTAAATTACATTTACATTGTGTAAATACATCAGTGTAACTTTATTATTTCATTTTTTTTGTTTGATACCCTTATCTTTACTTTGTATTACCTTGGTGTCCCTCTCGCTGCTGTAACACAGAATTTCCCCACTATGGGATGAATAAAGTCAAGTCTTATCTTATCTTATCCTAGTAAATTAGTAGTATTTATCCTGATTTCCTGATTTGTCTCATTGAACCTTATTAAAAAAAGGTACAGCTAGTGATAAGCAGAGCTGCTAAGACGCACCGTCCTACCTTGTGTTAGGTATTTCTTGTTTTTTCCCCTTTTTGAACAGTGTAAGTGTGATCTTAAGATTTTTATGAACTTGATAGATTATGGCATTGGGATATTGGTGTAAAGATGGTGAGAAGTGACCATAAATACACAGAAAAAAATAATAATCACACCTATTAGAAACATTCTGGACCTTTTTTTTCTTACAGTTCTGACTTTATACTCTCCTCTACTTGGTCTTGAAGTGAAATCAATCCTCACTGGATGTCTCACCACCGGGAAAGGTTATTAAAAATGCATGAGCAGGGCTATATTCAGTAGGCCATTAGACTTAGACCCGTTTTTTCAGCTTTTTTTGTGTGTGGAAACTGTGAGACATCGCTCTGAGGATCTGCATCCCTCCGATTTACATTGCAGAGTGCTGAGAGAGAGAGAGAGAGAGAGAGAGAGGGGGAGGAGGGGGGGAGGTTGGGGGTGGTCTTGGTGGTGGAAGGCATTGTATGAGAATTGAGGAAAAACTGCATTCCCTATCACCAAAACTTGAGTCACTAGTTGGACTCGTATTACACCAGGCTGCGACACGTGAAACTTGTGCTGCTGTGAATCCATGCTGCAGTAACGTCGCCCACCAGCTCTCACACACACACACACACACATATAGACACAGAGAGCCTGCTGCACCAGCCTGCCATCATCATCATCATCATCACCATCATCAGAATGTAGCCGAGGATCTTTGTTACATTGTGCATCCCGACATCAATTACCGGACATAAAGAGAAGGCGGTTTGTGGCGTTGACGTCTGTTTCGGGCAGGTAAGCGTGTATCACAGCTAGAGCTAGCGAGCAGGAGGAAGAGGAGAAGGAGGAGGAAGAGGAGGACTGCACCTCACACTGCTGTAGTTTGTTTGCGGTTTCTAAGTAAACTCCTGACGATGGCTGTGAGTCAACGCTGCAGCATTTCACCAGCGGGTTACTAAACGCCACTGCTTGCGGTTTAACTTGGTCAGGATTAAAGTCTGCTCGTTTACTCAATCTCCAGCTTCTTGCAATACAAGCTTGTCTGTTACATTGGCTTAAATATCAAAGATCCAAATGAAAAGCTTCTTAAATGACCAATATGTCATCTAAACTTTTGTAATTATTGGACTTAAGTCCACTGTTTTGAAGAGCCCAGGCTTCCTCATGACACTATAATCTGAACACACCTTGTCTCAGGTTAATACTAAATGTCTGCAATGTAATTAATAGATTGATGCAGGTTGTGTGTGTGTGTGTGTGTGTGTGTGTGTGTGTGTGTGTGTCCAGGGGTTTGAGCCTCGCTCTCTGTCTGAGGAGTTTGGTGTGTTCTCCCTGTGTGCTCTGGTTTTCTCCATCCTCCAGAACACACATGTGGTAGGCTAATTGGATATGCTACATTGCCCCTAGGTGTGTGTAGGGGTACCCTGTCATGGTTTGGTGTTTGATGGGGGTGTTCCTGCCTTGTGCCCGGTGATTCCGGGTAGGTTCTGGACAAAACCCTGACTGACCTTTCTTCATGATTGCTTTCGTCTGATTATCTGCCAAAACACAACAGCTCAGGCTGGTCAAATCTGTTTGTTTTTTAACTTCCTGTTACTTGAATAATAATGATCAGTGAATTATTTCTAGTCCGGTCCACATTGGATGGTACATAACAGATAGTAATAAGAATAAAAATAAGAATACAGCCATATTGATAAGTTAAATATTAAATGTTTTGTCAGTTTTATTTAGTTATTAATATGATAGAAATGATAGAAGTGATGTTATGCTTTAAATTACATTTACATTGTGTAAATACAACAGTGTAACTTTATTATTTAAATTTTCTTTTTGTTTGATACCCTTATCTTTACTTTGTATTACTGAGTACCTTGCTGT
>JAOVVF010000028.1:10625685-10637861 GCA_028565595.1 Duopalatinus emarginatus | reverse complement strand
TGGCAAAAAACTGCTACAATAGTCTTATACTTATACTACACTAGGTCCCCCAGTGTAGGTCTGCAGAAATACAGAAATAACCTGTAAGTAATAAACACCATACTTCCTGCAGAACTGTCCACCATTCTGTTGTATATTGAGGTGTAGGATTTCTGTGTTCCACAGTGCATTAAATGGCATTAGATGATTTTGATAACGTTGAGATCTGGTGACTTGGGTGGGATTTTTTTTTTTGTACAGTCTGTACCAGTTCTGCCACTTGTATATATTTTTGTGCACCCTATTTATTAGTTTTAGACTTTTTTTGTCTTTTAAGTAGTAAAGACTTAATTTCAGTATTTTTGAAGTTGCCTTTACAACATTTTTTTTCATGTGCCAAACACATTTGCACAGTACTGTCTACTGTCTGTTATTGTGTGTGTGTGTGTGTGTGTGTGTGTGTGTGTGTGTGTGGGTTTGAGGTAAAAAGATGATCAGAAATTCAGTTTTCATTTCCTGATATTTACATGTACATGTTAAACAACTTAGAACATGGCAATTTTTAGTTAAGCAGCATTATAGAAACAGATGATCTTTAAGTAAAGTAAATAAAATGTACATTCTTCAGCCTTGTACCACTGCTTCTTTCAGTTGTTCTCTTTATTAATCCTAGGTGTAAAATTCCAGTGTTAAAGCAGCAGACAAGCCACAGTAGAGAATACAAGAAAAAGACAATATACAGCAGAGGAGTATTAAATTAAAACAGAGACTTGTGTAATTGTGAGGGTTGGGTTCCCCTGATGAAGTCCTTTGTTGTGTGGGCAGTGTGTTTCAGGTCATTGTTTTTGCTCAGACAGAATGCTGAGTTTTGGCAGACAGAATGTTTCTGTAGACTGCACTGTGCTGCTACCAGCATGAGTTATATCATCAATAAAGATTAGCGAGTCTATTTCCAAGCCATGATGCTACCATCACCACGCTTTACTAATGACTTTTAATGTTTGGCATCATGAGCAGATCTTTTCTTTCTCCAGACTGTGACTTTCCTTCACTTTGGTAGAGGTTTATTTCATTTCCAGTGTGTTTGTTTGTGGCTCATGTGTGTAGGGAGAAGCTGTTTAACATGTGAAAAAATATATGAAAATGAAAGCTGAAATCTGATCTGTCATCTCCTTCTCATCTTCTGAGATCAATCCAATCATTTTCAATGTATAGCAAAATCAAAAGAATCTTGTCGCTCCAATAATTTATGAGGTGTGTGTGTGTGTGTGTGTGTGTGTGTGTGTGTGTGTGTGTGTGTGTGTTATATGCCCGTAAATAATTCCAAATCACATATACAGCTATTAGCTATCTCTCCTTTTGTCTTTCTTTTTCTCTTTCCCTGTCTGCAGGTGCTTTGTATTTTGACGGCCCCGTTTGTCCTCCGCAGACCATCACTCCTGTTTTTCTTCACTTGGGAGCACAGGATTTCTGCACTGATTTTTACATTTAGTATTCTGTCTGAAGTGGTGTGTAGCTGTGTGTATGTGTGTGTGAGGCCTGTCTGGACTCGCTATCATTTTTACTTAACACAGGGTCATTTTCTGGTACTGAGAAAACTTTCCTTACATTCGCATGGATCAGTAATGTCCTCTGTTTAACTCAAGGAAACTCCAGACATAAATGCACAATGTGGTTTGCATTTATGCTACATTTCTATGGGCTTTGTAAATACATATTTTACACAGTAAGCAATATTTTATCAGGGCTATTAGCAATAATGAATTAGATGCACTGCTGATAGGCTAAAGACAATATTCCATGCTGAGAGTCCAAAATTTATGGTATATTTGTATTTTAAAATTAATGATATTGTATTTATACTAGGGGGAACATGTTATCAAATGGAGTGCAGTGTAATTTAGTTCGTTTGTCCGTAACGTGGCACATACTTAACCCAACACCATGATATAAGCTAAAAGGTATGCACGTAAATGCACATAGTTACACATACAGAAAACCATTATTGTTTTATAATAACGGCTGTACAAATATTTCTATGATGATTTAATTGTGGTTGAAATGTGTTATTATGTGTGTTTGTGGACGTGTTTATGTAACAGCTGTATTCATGTGATAACTGTTTAACATCATTAAATTTTTATTATCAGTATAATCTACATTGATATTTTTTTGGCATTGGTCCTAATTAAAGCTTAATCTCACTTATTATGCTCTGGTCTATTATACTTATTAGTCTGTGACCTGGCAAGGTTGCTTTTGGGTATGGAAGCACTTTCTTGAAGCACTAAAAACGAAGCAGGGTAGGGGGATGCGAGTGATTTATGAGTCAGGTGAGTCGTATATTTTTAGGTAGAATAGAGTGAGGGAGGAGATGTGCTGTAAGATTATGTAAGGTGAGCATTCCACAAATAAAATTCTGTGGCTGTATCAAGATTTTGCCAGGTCCCCCTAACCCATGCTATGCCACACCTGTTTCACACAGATGCTGAGTGATCGATCGTTTAATTAAATACAAGCGATTGACGGCAAACATTGTAACGGGTGTGCCACTGGGCATCCTCTCTGTCCTGTATGCCAGACATTTAATTCCCTTAGGATTAGTTCACTTAGACAAGACGGTTAAAGATGGTTGAAGACTTTTTTCCAATCTACAACAGTCCAGTTTCGATTAGCTCATGCACTTTGTAGCCTCAGATTCCTGTTCTTGGCTGCGGTCCATCCACATCAAGGTTTGGCATGTTCTGTGTTATAGATCGTGTTTATTTGAGTTCCTAAGGTTATTTCAGGTTTCTTGTCAGTTCATCTCCCTCAAGCTGTCTCATCAACAAAATGCCGAACAATCAACTTATTGGATGTTTAGAGAAGGCATTAATGGTTGACTGTGTGTTAAAATACCAGAACAGCAATATCTGAAATACTTAAACAGCAGCCATGCCACAAAGTTGCTGAGATCACCCCCCTCCTCCTCCCTCCCATTCTGATTCTGCTCAGTCGTTGTGACCATTAACTGAAGCACTTGACTTGTGCCAAGATGTTACTCATTGTGTATGTAGCATTTATAAGTAGGTGTACATGTGTTCCTATTAAACCGCCTGGTGAGTGTACTAGACTATTCTAGTGACGAGTATACTATACTATATTTTGAGTGGAATGGCCACTATTGCTGTGTTTTTAATGTATTCGAATCATGTGGTGTTTCAGCTAATTGGATTCTCTAGAGCTCTTTTTTGCCACAGGCAATGCAAAATCACCCCCACACAATGTTTAAACCTAACAGTAATGGAAGGAAAAAGCATTCCTCTAAATTGGAACATGGCCATAATAAGAGCTGAACTGGCCCGAACAGCCTTTTCCTGTAGTGTCCTGGTGGTCCCTCCTGCTGGAATATCCGCTCGCGATGCATTTTCTAAAAATGTCCCTAGATTTATCAGATTAACAAGATGTTTGCCCTTTGAGTCTACGTTAATACATCACATCCACACACTGTGTAATTTAAAGTCTTGATGAGGAGCTGTGATAGGGGACACCTTACAAAGTGCCTGATTTAACATAATAGAAATATGAACCTCAGTAAAACGACCTCTTCTCTTTACTATGACACTAAGCTCTGCTCATTCTCTTCACGTTCCACAGACAGATGGTCCTCTCTCTCTCTCTCCCTGTCTCTCTCTCCCTCTCTCTCACACACAGTGGGCACACAGGAGGCCAGACTATGCAGCAGTGGCAAAAATCAGTGGTGCACATTTTATACCAGGCTTAGAAAGCGATGGCTGCACAGTTGCTTGCTCAGCTGAATGTCATGTGCATAAATGTCCAGACAAATTCCCCTGTCTTAAACTTTACCCTCCACTTGTATTTTTTCTCTGTTACCAGTATTTAAGAGGGCACTAGGTGGGAATAGATCTCTTGCAGTTAAATGTAAAGCACAGTACAACTTGATTTTTGCCCCCTATGTACGCGGAATCATGCCACCCAAATATATGATGACCTGCACAGTTAATTAACATTAGTTTACAAACTAATTCTCTATTATTTTCCTATCTGCCATTCACATAACCCTATACAATATACAGTGAAGTAGTGACTCATTGATAACAGGGAAATCTGACCTCTGCATCTAACCCATCCGTGCAATGAAACACACACACTAGTAATCGCACACACGAGTGGTGGGCAAACCCCATCTATGGTGCCTGGGGAGCAGTTGGGGGTTAGGTGACTTGCTGCCCCATGCACGATTACATTACATACACACAAGCTGATCTATATCCAAAATATTAACACAAAGCAATGCCATTTCTAAAATCAAGAAATTACAAAATTCCAATAGCTCTTCTAGCCCTGATTAGCATAGCTCTGTTAGTTAGCAACGCAGCTTTCATTTTATTACCTCAGAGAGCTAATGTACAGGAAAAGTGCAAAAAAAAAAAAAAAAAACAGCACTCATGAACCACATAGTACGTTAGGACTCATAGATGTTCCTAATTAGCACAAGTAGCTAAATGAGTGTTAAAATATTCATAGTGGAAAATAAACAATTTTTTTTTTTCTTTCTGGATGGTACAAATATTTAGCAAAATTGTTTGTATATTGTTTGTTATAACTGCCTCTATCATGTTTCATATCCCCTGAACTCTTTTTTTATTCAGAAAACATTTGCACCAATTTGCTTAATTAGCCCTAATTTGCTGTCTTAGCATAATTAGCTTTATTTCTCTAGCTAGCGTATAAGCCGTGTTAGCATTCATTGTTAATGTATCAGCTGTGGCTTGTTATTGTTAACTAAATGGCCTTTGTTTTGCTTCCAGTGTAGATAATAAGGCTAGATAGCATGCAAACACTGTAAACTAATCACAGTAATTTCATAACTGATTATTCCATGCTTGCCTTTCTGAATACTAAATCTGGCATATTTCTACATTATTTGTAATGATAAGACTACACACACACACATATATATATATATATATGTGTGTGTGTGTGTGTGTGTGTGTGTGTGTGTGTGTGTGTGAGAGAGAGAGAGAGTTTTTACAGAAAACCCATGAATTATGCACATTCAGTCATACAAGTCCAGCACAGTGTTCAGGGACGTATCCAGCCTTAGCATCTCTCTACCTGTACATCTCAGATCAGAGATTGTTAATCAATCTTACTGCACTCCATTCAGTCCTCAATTAGCTCTGTCGATAACTGCAACAGAGCGGTGACCTTCTCATCCTTCCGAAAGCACTCAATCTCTGTGATTGTTGCTGATGAGGGTAAATGCTACCCCAGGGTGCTCCACACTGTACTCACTCATAATAAAGTAAGGTGGCTGAGTAAGTCTGCACAAGATTTTATGCAGCATAAGTAAGCTGGTATTAGAATTGAGCTGAAGGTACTCTCGGTGAAATATTACTGGAAAAACAGACATGTAGAGAAACGTGTCGATCAATAAAAAAAAAAGTACTATTGGCACAACATACGACTTCTCACGCTGTACATAACTAAATCATTAGCCAGTAACATGATGACTTTCTGTCTGGGTTGATAACCCAGTACTACATATACTCATTTGTTTCCCTTTAGCTAACTATCCGGTCATATTTGTATTACAAATTGAATTACATTACGTTAGCTACAACCTTTAAGGCTAGTCAGTTAGGTTAACAAACAAAACACTGAAACCTACTGGAGTCTTGCTTGGTGGATTAGCTGATATATCTATAATTTATCATTGATTTATCATGTTTCACCATCAGTAACTTCAGTACCTAACTATGTAGGTGTATGAGTACTGTCAGTCTGTCAGTCATTATCTTATAAGCTTAGTTCACTGTGTCCACCTGGAATCACTGGGCACAAGGCAGGACTACCCCGCTCATCCATCACAGCGTCCTACATAATAACACACACATTCACACCTAGGGACAATTTAGCATACCCCTGTGTGGTTTTGGGAGGTAGGAGGAAACCAGTGAACCCGGGGAAAACCCACAGGAAGAGAGAGAGACCGGAGCAAGGCTTGAACTCACAACTCCAGATTCCTGGAGCTACCTACAGTGCCACCATGTCACCCGTTTGACTTGTGTATATTAGGATATATTATATAAGGGCACTACTTATTTCTGTGCCAGTAACTGAAAGGTTGTGAGTTTCACAACAATATAAATATTTGTGCATGTATCAGTCTCCTTTTTTGCAGATATAAATAAATATAAAAATAAATAAATATAAATATGTTGCTGTAATGATATTATATATTGATTTGAAATAGTAAATACATATGCTTTGTTATCCTATTATTCTATTCTGTCAGATAAAGGTTGCTGCACTGCAGAAGTTATTAACATCATGCAGCAGTGCTGCCCCCTCCTGGCTACTGACTGGAAATGAGCCCAAAACACTTGATAGTAGCAGTGAAGCAGATGAGACTTTAGATCTTTAGGATCTACATGGAGATGGAGATGTGAGTTAACTGATGAAATAGACTTTTAATGAACACCCAGTTGTTTATTCAGCGATAAATAAGAGGGTGAAATGGCTGAGGAATATTTGGGATGGTACAGACATGAAGAGGATTTTGACCATGATTATGATTTAAACCTGCTGTTCACAAATTCAGGAGAAAAAAATAAAATAAAATAAAATAAAATAAAATAAAATAAAACAACATTCCCGGGTTTGCAACATGAGGTATTCCATCCATAAAACATACTGGAAGAAATGGAAAACATTCACAGACATGGACAGCTATAATTTGGTAATTGCAGGGGGCAAATACAGTCACAGCACAAATGGGTTTATCGTGAGAATGACCAGACAAACTCAGAAACATAAAATGTATTCACAATTGAACAAAATGCCTCGAACACCCCATCATGTTGAGATCACACAACATGGCTTAAATTAAAGCTGTTCATACCACAAATTTCATTTCGTGTATTTTTAAGTTGGTCTGAATTTATCTGAAAAAGAAAAAAAAAATAAAATAAAAATAATTTCTAATCAGGGTCATGACTGCAGCTTTAAGAGCTACTTGCAGTGGAAAGGCTTGGCACACTTCATTTCAATTAGAACAATGTGTATATCTTATTCGTGCACAGACACATTTTATTTAGAGCACTTTTTCAATGTCAAATGATCACGTGTGCAGTCAGACAGGGCTTATGGATCACATGCCATCGGGAGACTTTGCATTTCTGATTATTATTTTATAGCACTGGGGATTCATAGGTCAATCATGTTTAGTAGTACAGGTACTAAAACACTTGATAGGTCCAGCTTTCAGACTGAATAAGCAGGAAAACATAAAGCACTTCTCTTTTCTTGTCAACATCTTAGCAGGATTTATACACAATGCATACATCAAAAATGTTCTAGGCAAGATGGCTGTATAAAAAGGACACTTTTTTCTTTTTTTTCCTGTTTATACAAAAATATTCCCTTTCAAAGTATAAAAGGCACTTTTTTGGATGTCAGCACAAACCAGGTTTCAAAGGCAATTCAACCACAGGAGACGCATGAAGGTTTTTTCATGTTTTTTTTTTTTTTGTTTTGTTTTGTTGTTTCTAGAGCACCATAAAATGTGAGAATGGAGGTAGACATTTAACAACACGTTCAAGCTTGAAACCACCTCCATCAAAGTGAACTAAACCTGATATTGTGTATGTTGAGTGTGTTTGTATTTGTGTGTATGCACACATTTATTTGTGTGTATTTACACAGTTATTCCTGACCTTGACATAGAGTCCCCTCTGAAAGCAATTCCTTCGTTTTTGCTATACATTAGACGTTTGCGTTTAAGATCAAAATATGAATCTGAGAAAACAGATTAGGTTTCAGATTTCTTTTGATGATATTTACATCCAGATGTTAAACAATTCAGAATGTGGCACATTTAATTTGAAACCACCAGATTTTCAAATAATCAAACATATTAAAAAATGTGACTGACAGGTGCTTCTTTTTGCCACGGTGTGCCCTGTTAGATTGGCTGTTTGGCTGTACTCTTTGGCGCTGCATTTGTTGCTAAAAATATAAACCATAAAAAACAATGACCAGTTTTTTTTTTTAAGGGAAAAACACAAACCAAGGGCAACTTGATCAGAGCCATTACAAGAGCACTGGGCATAGCCAATACAACAATTTGTAATGTCCTGAAAAAGAAAGAAATGACTGGTGTACTAACAACCAGAAATCAACCAGGCTGACCAAGGAAAACATCCTCCAACAACCCCCAGGAAGGAAGTGCAGGAAGGAAGGTATCACAATCCACCATTTAAAGAACAGCAGAAATACAGACACCATATTAGAAGATGTATATTACGTCTCAGCAGTAAGAATCTAAAGGCCAGATTGAAATTTGCAAAAAACAAAAACAAAAACAGCCAGTATTTCAGCCTCAGTATTTCTGCAGTGCTGCATTTGCCCATGATCCAAAACAAGCTTATCGGCCAAGTATGGTGGCCTTGGTGTCATGGCTTAGGCTTGCATGGCTGCTTATGAAACAGGCTTACTAATCTTTACTGTTGATGTAACTCATAGTGGTAGCAGGAGGACAAATACAAAAACATTCTGTCTGCCAATTTACAGAGAAACCAAAAGACAACTGTTCCTCGTTTTAAGTTAAGTTAAGGTGTTAAGTTATCGAACACATCCAGATGTAAATCAAGAAAGCTGAAATTATGACTGATCATCACATAATAATGTTTTGATCTCAAACCCAAATGTCTTCAGTGTATAACAAAAATGACTGATTGGCCTTGTCATTCCGTTACTTTCAGAGAGGACTGTATAACCCAAAATCCACCAACTATCATTAGAACAAAAACGTACAGACAGAGAGACAGACACACAAACAGACACACAAATGCACCAAACCTGAAAAAAAAGTCAATATGAGTGACAGTAAACCTTAATTCACTTAAACAGCCAGATATAGGATTTACCTTTATACAACAAAATCTCTCTCACATTGCACTTTACAAAAAATATACATACACATATAAATACATATGTTCATGTGTAAAAAAAAAAATTATACAAAATAAGTACTGTAAATGCAAATACGTGTTGAACTTTCAATCCGCCACCCATCTGTACCAGGAAACCTTGTGCATAAAGCACAAATGTGTGAATAAATTAACTTTTGGCAGCTTGAGACCGATTGCTCAAAGTTTTTCTTAAAGTTTTCTTTTAAAAACAGCTGAAGAGTGAAAGTAGTCCTTTTAAAAAAAGAGCTTTTTGTCCATAAAGCCTCCAGCTTGAGACGTCTTGTTTATTTTCAAGATGCTCTGGATCTCATTTTCCTCCACGTTGCGTCTGCAGTCCAGGTCTTAACATTAGGAGCCCAAAAAATCTCAGAGCACAAAGCTATTTTCTTTCTCCTCTCCATTCTTTTCTTTCTGGGCTCTATATGAAGCACACGGGTCCGACCTCCAGGTGATAATTGAAGCCTCGTTTTTTGTTTGGGAGGTTCAGTACATCGACTATAGGCAACAGGTTGGGCTCCTGTGTCTGGAAAAGGAACTGGGTCTGATGCCACCGACCATCTTTCATCTGAAAAAAAAAAGGTAGTGTTAAGTGTTAAGATGCAGCAATGACCATATTAATCTGTAGCAATACTAACCACCAGTAAGGTGATTACATCAACATGGCACTTAGTATGTGGTTATTTTTATGGACCCCAGGGACCTGTATTAACATGTGGGAAATTGGTGTCTTCTTTAAGAAGCAAATGATGACTAGAATGTTGTTTTCTATGCAAAACAATAATTTATTGCAAAACAAACATTTATATAAACCTGTGGTGTAATCTTTAAATAAATTAGATGGATGTATTGGGCATTTTAAAGTATGCACATTAGCACTCAGTACAGATATAACCTTTTCTATGTTGTTCTGTGCTTACCCAGCATTCGTCCTTTAGCAGTTCAGGCTGAATGAGTCCTCTTGCCTCAATTATCTCTCCGTTCCAGGCCTTGAAGCTCACAGCATTGTGTGATGGAGGTCTGGATGCCCCTTCTGCCCACACAGACACGTTCAGGCAGTGGATGGTGAGAAGCTGCACTGCCTCTGAGCTCAGCAGGTGAATGAAGTTCATCTGGATCACTCCTACACCCATCTCTAACTGCAGCACAACATATAAACAACTTCATCTGCAATGTCTAAAGGTTATGTTTATGGTTTAAACTCTGATTTATGGGGCATACAGTATATGCAGTTAGTAATGTATACATTTGGGCAAAAGTATAACATATAAAACAAGTTAGTGTTATATAAGAAAATAGTGTGTTTCTCTGTATTGAGAACTTGATCCTTAATATAACTGATAAATATAGTGGCTTGCCAAAAAATCACACACTCTAATAATTTGTTGTCAATACATTTAAATTATCAGTACATTTATTTCTGTCCAGAAACCAATTTGTTTTTGTTGAGATTTGACAGGAGAGTCAAATCTCTCTGTAAAGTCTTCTTCAGCACACCACTAAGACATTTTCATACATTTTCGATTAGGTTAAGTTCAGGACTCCAAGTCATATGTGAAAATGTTTTCTCGTCCTCCCTGAATCACTCTTTCACTATTCGAGTTTGGTGAATCTTGGTATTGTCACCCTGGAACATGCCTGTGCGATTGACTTGTGGTATAACATGCTCATTCTGTACATTCAGGTTGACTTCATTTTATTATCACATAACATTCCTGAGCATCAACCTGATTAATTAAATCAACCCCAGATCATAACACTGCCTCCAGAGACTCCAAATCTAAAGAGAGACTTTTTTTGGCCAGGCATTGTATTCATCCTTCGTATTAAATCCATCCAAAATACCTACGATGGGAGAATTCATAAAAGCATTCGATAAGATACTGTACATATGTTTAGTATATTATTTTTGTCACTACCACTGCTCTTAGACTTTATAAGTGAGTTTTGTATAAGCAGGTTTTAACACAGTTTTAAGGTACACATCTCTCAGGAGATTCAGGTCTTTAAGTTCAGTCACAGTATATTGTTTTAGTGTGTCCTAAAGCTAGCAGAAGCCTTTTCCATAATAATACTAAACATGAACAACGGGACAAAACAGAAACTGTATTATCAGAAATTCAACCTTCATTCTGATAAATAAGTCCTTGAGATTTTAAGGAAATAAAAAAGGGAGAAAAAGAAATTGTGGCAGTACCATTAAAGATGTGTCCAAGTAAGTAGATAAATAAAATGATGCTCCAGTGGAAACCAAAGTTTTTGGATAGAGTCACAAATCTCCATGTACCATAACAAAACTTTATTTCTGCTACTTAAAATGTCATTAAACAGCTTTCTGACAAAATACGCTACACATCTGGGTCAAATTCTCTGTGTAAATAAGAAGGTTATTTCACAAAAGCTTTCCTTAGGGGGTGCCTGGGGATGCCCTTCTGTGTTTTAAACTAGAAAAGGTTCACACTAAAAACCACACAGATGCAGTGTACAGACAGCAGGTTGGAAAATCCTAACGTTTTTAAATATTATGAAAATATAAAACAAATGTTATATTTATAGGAGTACGGAAAGTTTACCTTGGATGTAGTAAGTGGCCTCAGGCAGGTCTGACCTCCGCCTGTGAAATTGCAGGTGACTTCAATTGTGTCAGAAGAGCAGCCCAGGTTTGGGTCAATCCAATAAGTGCCTTTAGACAAATCACACACACACACACATGTTGGTTTCACTACAGTAATGCTATGTCTAACCATAATAGCAACCATAACTTCAGTAAACAAAAGGAAAACTTTTGGCTTTTTTAGTTTTTGAAATAAAAAATAAAAACTTTACCTAAATAATAAAATAACACATAACTTTTTCATTTTCTCATTATTTAAGCTTCTACTGGATTATGGGGGATGCTGGACCCCTGGACAGTTCTTCAGTCCACAGACAGACACCTTCACACTGCAAAGCTATGTTTTGTTGGAGGAAACAAGGTCTCTCACAGGAAACCCGTGCTGACACAGAGAGAACATGCAAACTCCACATAGACCCTAGTTGCCTGGCTGGAAAATTGAACCCAGGCTCTTCTGGCTGTGACGTGACAGTGCTACCCACTGCACAACCGTGCCTCCATACAATAACTTAACATACAGTATTGTGCAAAAGTCTTAGGCACCCTATATGGTGTTTAGTATAAATGTTGTTGTGGACATTTATTTTATGAATTCTGCATTTTTGAGT
>JAOVVF010000028.1:10589704-10622618 GCA_028565595.1 Duopalatinus emarginatus | reverse complement strand
AGTGTAGTCAAACCGAATCCTGCCTTTCTTTACTTTATTACTGTTTACTGCTCATTGTGGGGTTTTTCTTTCAAATAGTAAAAACATTTCTTTATATGTGCCTAAGACTTTTACACAGTACTGTATATAACATGCTATTCTTTACATTGTGACTGACCTAAGGAAAATACACTACAGTGCAAAATAAAAGCTGTTAAAAAACCCTTAAGCTAGCACACCACACAATCACCTAATCAAGCAATAATAAAAGCACTAGTCACAATCAGGTAAGTCGAAACGGTAACCAAATGGTAACCAAAAAACTGTTTTTGTAACACAGTGAACATGCTTCATCAGAAACACATTATTAAAAGAGGAGAACTGCACTACAGTCTGTATAAATACATGTAATTAGCTAATTAAACTTGTATTAAATTGTGTTAGACAATTGTTCAGCATCGCTAATTATAACATTGCTAAACATGACAAGACTGATAAAGACTGACGAGCTAAACATAAAGGTGTTTCCTCACCATCGTTCACTCTGTGCTCACAGTCCAGCAGGTCCCGGCACATCCTGGCTGGGTTCTCCTGTGTTCCCAGTGGGTTCTTGATGCTGTAGATCAGGTTACTGAGGTAGTGAAGGGTCTTAAAGATCTCGGTTCCCTGGTCCAGCATGGGGAGGTCTATGTCTGAGTATGTCTGAAAGAAATGGAGATGGACGTGCTTAGAGCTTCCTGTTTTCCTTAATTACTCAAAATACTCAAAATACTTAGGTTTTAAGGCACTCACATCAGACCTCAGTGCAGAGTAGGAATCAAATATGACTTGAAAAGCAGCACCAAGAGCCTCATTCTTCTGTATCAGAACAATGAAAAATGTTTCTATAAATGGTTAATCGCACTAATCATTAAAAGACAGACTGAACGCTGGGTCTGTAATGAAATGTACTTACAAGAGACAGAGAAGAAACAGGGGGACCCTAGACACCAGTGAAAACAGTACATTTAAGCCAATACGTTATGTCGTTTATTGTTATTCTTAAACTATAGATGTCTACTGTACAATATATTATAAATGAATTGTAAAGGTGCTTACTGGGGGTCCCGGGGGGCCACGAGGACCTGGAGGGCCCTAACAAAGACCAGCAAAACAGTTATAAAAATAGTTATATTAGTTTCATAGATTTGCAAAAAGTCTAGGTTAAACTGGGTTGCCAGTTTATCAGGTACCTAAGCTTAATGAATATTTTAGCATGTGCACACCTGCCATTTATAATGACATCTATTCTCATGCACAGTGAGTGTTTAGTGCTGGTAAGAATGGATTGAGAAATATAAGCTCACCAAAAATATCAGGACAAATGTAAAAACAAAACAAAACAACTTTTATTTCTAGCCAGATCATCATCTGGGGTTTGATGTATAAAGGCGTAAGTATAATTATTTGTGCTATGTGTATATTATAAAAATATTCTGATGTTGCTGCTTAGTAGGGTTTTTGATCAGTGTTGTACACACTGAAGCCAATGTAGAGCGTTTTACTTTATAGTTTTAAATTAAAAAAGTGTAGAATGGTGTTAAATGGTGCCTGAATCCAAATAAAATATCATAGGCCTAAATGTTTCAACTCCTGACGTGTACACTATGAACCAGCAAGTCAGTGAAAAAAGTCCATATTAAAATGTTATTCAGATCATGTATAATTTAAATAAACCTACCCTTGGTCCTCGTACACCCTATTCAAAATAGAAGACAAAAAATAATATGAGATCAAATATAGCTCATTGTGCATCATACTTAAAAACAATATTTGATTTTCTATAACTGTCATATTGTCCCTGGCTGAAATTGACCCAAAAATACAGAGGGGCAGTTTTTTTAACTAACACCAGCACCCACTGAGTAAGCAATGGCTTTTCTGAACACATCCCAAAATAACAGCAAAACACCCATGGATAGGTCACTCACCATTTCTCCTCGACCTCCTTTGTCCCCTTGATGTCCCTAACAGAGACAGGTGAGTTATTTCAGACTGTGTGCTACACATTAAAGATCTCCTGCAGCAATATCTAAAGCAACATAAAAAGATTTTGTAGCACGTACTGGATAACCGCTGGGTCCAATGATCCCAACTGGTCCGATCGGTCCTCTTGAACCCTGAGAAAAAAAAAAAACCAAAAGCCTGCAGTAGTTGCGGACAGAGTAGTTATGGAATATTTCATTAGAGTTTATAATAAACGGGCTCACAGTGATTCCTACCATCAAACCTTGTGGTCCTCGTGGTCCCTGGATACCAGCAGGACCAAGATCACCAGGTGGACCCTATAAAATAACACATCTATTTCAACTTTAGAGTCTTTACAGTCTACTTTCCAGCTTACATTCTATCACTCACAATATATCACACTGTACTGTATATTGGATTGGGGTATATTGCCTGTTACTTAATATTTAAAAAGTTTAACTAAATGTTAATGTATTTCCTGATAAATAGATAATAATACTGCCAGTTAGTGTGATGTCATCACATCTGCTGTTATCTGTTGCTTAGGGACACTATCAATGTTTGGGTGCGTTTCTCAGTGTCTGGGTGAGTTTAACTAAACTGAGCTACACAGTAGTCACAGATACCAGTCTGGAATGAAAACGATTGAAACAGATAGTAGCAGATCATTAGTCACCTTTATACAATGATTAAATCATCACCACAATGTTTGGCTTAGTAATTGTCTTCACAGTCTCTGTGTGCAAGCCTATATTTATACAGCTGGCTTTCACCTGCACATTCAGCCCACTGCGCAAGCTCTGCCAGGTACTAATTTCCCACATTAAAAGACTATTTACCAACGTTTCAAAAAACAAAATGACAACTATAATGAAAATTAAGCATGTAAATCAATTTGGAGCCTGATTTACCTTTGGCTCAGATTAATGAAAAGGACGTATTAAAATCCAATACGAAGCTATGAGAGCAAATCAGTTTTGAAAGGCTTTAATGCAACATGTTGAACGCATAAACCATCAAAGAACTTATTGACCTTTTGTATGCATTTACAATTGTCACTGTATGCTTAGGAAGGCATGGTTAGTATGGAGTCTGCATTCAACCCATATTTACATTTGCATTTCATATCATCAGAAAGGTCTCACCTTAGGTCCAAAGTTTCCAAGAGGTCCAGACAATCCCCGCTCACCAGAATCACCCTGGAAAACCCCCCACAAATTACATTTTACTGTCTCTCAAAAATGAGCATGACTGTCAAGTACAAAAATATCTAACACTTACAGGTTGGCCTTTAACTCCATGGCTGCCTTGTTTCCCTTGCATCCCCATGCTTCCAAGGATTCCACGTTTGCCAGTAGGGCCAGTCTCACCTGGTAGGCCTCTCTCACCCTAAGAAAGCAAGAAGAGGCATGAGTGATCATACAAGAGTAGTTATGGGATATTGCCACAACAGTATACATTTCAACAATACAAATGCAGGCTTCTCTGAGAGTGTTGGGATTAATTTCTATTTGACTACCTTTGGTCCAAAGGAACCTTGACTTCCTTGTAAGCCAGGTTGCCCCGTTTGGCCACGTGACCCTGTCTTTCCAGACAGACCCACTTCTCCATCACTTCCCTGCTCCCCCTAATGTAAAAAATTCAGGAGATGATGCAGAGTTTGATTCTCGACAATTAGGGATCCTGGGATTTCTGAGAATCAAAGACAGAAAACATGAAGGTTCTTACTGGCATTCCTTTAGGCCCATCTTTTCCAGGATCTCCATCTGAGCCAGGATTTCCCTCAGGACCCTCTCGACCGACGACCCCTCTCGGACCAGGAGGACCAACAGGACCCTAGAGATACACAAAACATGCTCATAATTTTCTCAGTTAAAAGACCACTATGTCTGTACTGTTATCCATTTTCTTCATAGCAGGGATAAGACTGATACTTACGGAAGACCCTCTGCTGCCAGTTTCACCTTGAGTGCCCTTTTTGCCTTTTGGGCCCTGATAAATAATAAAAAAAACATTTGATTAACACAACCATAATGAATGTGATTTGTAATTTAACTAAAAAAACAGATGCATATATCCATACTGAATTGTTCTTACTCGATTGCCTTTGTATCCTTTGGGTCCCAGAATGCCTCTTGGACCAGCGTTTCCCTGTGACAACAGCATCACCATTAAACCATAAACCTCAATAAATTACTAATGCCATGATTTACATCTAATGCACATGTGCTTACAGGCAATCCAGGAGCTCCAGCCTTGCCTCTTTCACCATCTACACCTTGTTGACCCTAACAACAAACATTTCTGTCAGGTAATGTTTATTTCATTTAAATTTTAGGTGACTTTTACCAGTACATTTTAAAAGAAGAGTGTTGTGCTTACTGGGTAACCAGGGTCACCAGATTCTCCTCTGACTCCTCTTGGACCAACAGGGCCCTGAATCCAAACAAAGCACACAATGATCTGTTTGGCACTCAGTAGCATCCCCTCTAAAACAACAACAACGGCAACTAAAGCATCCATGTTAAAACCTAGCAGACTGACTCACAATGTCACCTGGAGGACCAGCAGGGCCTTCAATCTTCCCATCATCCCCTGGTTCACCCTGCAGACAGCGGAAAACCCATCATTCTTAAGGTTGAGAAGGGAACTACACATAAGCAACAAATAAACTTACAGACACCCACAACACTGTCTACTATAGTATATGTGAAATTTTACCTTTGCACCTTTTGGTCCCGGGGGGCCAATTGGACCCTGAGGTCCCTGGTGACCCTGGAGTCAAGGCAAAATAAAGACATACTACATAAGACAAAAAGACAAAAACATAAGATATACTAATATGATTCCTATGACTTGAAGAGAATAGTTTTAGGCTTTTATGAAGACATTTACTTCATATCCCTGCAGCCCTGGATCTCCTTGTAGGCCCATTCTTCCTGGTGCACCCTGATATGAAATGAACACAAAAATGTGGTTCGTTAGAAATATAGGCTGCTGTAAACTTCAGATAGTAAAATCAGCCCTTGAAGTGCATTGTTACCACAAATCCAATAGTTCCTCTGTTTCCCTTTGGCCCAGGGAAACCCACAGGACCCTGCTCACCCACTGGTCCAGTCTCGCCAAGGTGACCCTGATGCCCTTTGCTACCCTGGAGCAAATTCATTATACTATATTAAAAATAGACAACGTGCAGACAGAATGAACTGCAAAAATAAACAGCATGGTGCTAACATCCCACCTTCTCTCCTGGTTTTCCCTTTTCACCAATTCTGCCAGGTTTGCCCTCAGGACCCTGATACAACACATACAACATCATTATTATTTATATATTTTATACACAAGGACAATTCACTAAATCAGATACTGCATGTTAATCTAAATTCAATCTAACAAAGTGGAACACTTTAGTTACGAGTAGTCAGAGCTTTAATTATGTAACAACCACTTTTCATATTTTTATAAGTATTACTATCAGGTGCCACTCTACAGCATCTTTCCGGAGTGGATAGCTTTTACATGTGCATTTATTTTAATCTCACTTGACAATTTGTGTCACATCATTACCAATATGTGACACAAACATACCAGAATACAGTAGGCAGATGTCAGATGTAAGTCAGGGCAGAAAGTGACTATGTCAACAAAGTGTTATAGAAGAACCTTATGCCAATAAAACGTGTCTTAGTAAGACAGCCTAAAAGACAACCTCATGTAGACAAAAAGGTATGGTGGCCCTGACAGCTCAGTTCAAATATTTGCAAAGTATCTGCCGCAAATTCGGACACTTCAATACAACTCAACAATAACATCTGTGGTTTCAGTGTTGACATGGGTGCACATGTGTGGGTGCGTCAGAAATAGTGACAGGCAAAATATTTTTAGATATAAAAGCCTGGTCTACACTGACACTGTACCTCTTTGTGTATCAGTGTTAAATACAGGTGTGATGGTGTTAGTCATTAATGTGTGTACCATAATTATATTAATTGGAATTATATTGCATAATTATCTGTGATAATGGGAGAGATTATCATCTCAATGCAATTTGCACTGTTTCTGTACATTTTGCTCAGCTAGCTTTATGGAACTGGCATGGGGTCTCTGTCAGTTTAAAACCTATTTCTATTCGTACCATAGCATTTATTATGGTTGGTGTGGTACAGTGGTAACAACATTGGCTTCTATGGGAGAGACCTGGGTTTGATTCCCGGTCTGGGCAGCCAGTCTGTGCTACACCAATAAGGGTCCTTGGGCAAGACTCCTAACACTACATTGTCCTACCTGTAATTCCAGTAAGCTTGTAAGTCGCTCTGGATAAAAGTGTCTGCCAAATGCCGTAAATGTAAATGTAAATGTAAATGTATTAATCTCACTGCTGTCTGTATCGTCTGACTGACAAAAGAGAAGGTTGATTTGAGCATGGCTTGGGAAAATCCACTGCCAGCATGAAAGGAAACCTCAAATGTTCACAAGTTGCTACATTTTATATCCTATTATTAAGAATTATTAAGACCTAAAGTGTATATATAGGGTGAGTCAAAAGTCCCAGGACAAGCCTTTGCAAAATATATACTCTGGTGGTGGCTTTATAATGGTATGCAGTTGTTATAAACCCACATAAGAATCTCTGGAGAAATGCTGTCGCAAGCATATACAGGTATATACAGTCAAAAGTCCTGGGAGTTTTGACTCACTCTGTATATATACACTGTGGAAAACAAATGTGGTGTGGTTGAGTCCCAGGCAACCACTGCCCAGCAGAACCTCAGCTTATTATCAGCCTGGCAATTCAAAAAAACTTGACGAAATGCACACAATTAACTGACAAACTCACTGTGTTACCTGGCTGTAACATTTATAGTTACTTTCAGAACCAAAATCAATCATATATGTTCAGCCAGTTCATCTGGAAACACTTCTGTTGTTGCCGAGGTGTTGTTTTTTTTTTTTTTTTTACAAGCTTGCAACATTTATTTCACTTGACTTATCTGTTATATCATCAAAACTGACATCAATATTAAAGCGTCTTTAGGGCAGCTGCTACCATAATGTCACAACCATATGTCAGCCTTATGTCACTTGAGCTGTTACATCATCTGTTTGCTAGAGAAGGGCTTTAGAAATGTTTGTGTAGATTGATGTCAATGTTTATAGCTGTTTCAGTCGAAAGGTTTATGTAATGCATCATGTAGCCATATGAACATCACTCGTAAAATGTTACTAATACAATAACACAGATCAGAACAGCAGCGAAATAAACTACCTTATTTCAACAGTGTCGTAGTGACATAAGCCTGTAGCCGTACGAATACCACCTGTGCTACTAATAACACAACCCAAATTAGAATAACACCAAAAACTTACCCTGACGCCAACTAGGCCTGGATCTCCAGGTGACCCCTCCTTTCCTTTCAGTCCCATCTCTCCTTTTTCTCCTTGCTCGCCCTCCATTCCCATGTCCCCCTTTTCACCCTGTATTCAACACCAAAGTTTAACCTGATCAATCTGTGCTAGCCTGGGGAACAACTTCATCAGCTAATTCTGAACACATGCTGGTTTGATAAATGAATTTCTCTGACCTTGTCTCCGTCGGGGCCGCTCTGCCCGGGTTCTCCAATAAGCCCATGCTCGCCCTAAAGGAGAAACGTATTAATTATTACTGATCTGCATGAAGGAGTCAGTACAAGCTGAGTATTTCATAAACAGTGAAGTAGCCTACTCTTATTCCAATTAAGCCAGGTTCACCGATGTTCCCAGGAGGCCCAACAGCTCCCTAGAAAATAATAATTAATAATTTCCTTCTTAGAGATACAGTCAAGGATCTGGAATCAGCATCACCAAAGGCATCACTGTGTAGGTCATATTTCATACCTTCATTATGGGATGAATTAACCGTTAATACAGTATGGTGCATGTTTTCCACATTAAAGACGGCTTTCCATATGCCTAATCAACACCACAGTGCATAAATGTCTCACCTTCTCTCCAGGTTCTCCGGGTAAGCCCACCTCCCCGACCTTTCCTGGTGGACCCTGTCACACAGAACAGGAAACCACATGCCTATGAAACCACACTGCGATGTACCAACCATTAATTGATCACATCAGAACACGTTCTGCTTCTGTGGTGGGCTAAAGTGTTGCACGAAGCGTGTAACTGGAATCAGAACCCAGGGCAGCTGTGGCCTTGTGGTTAAGGAACCTTATCCCTATCTGCTTCCTTGGTGCAGTGGATAAGGATGCCCTCCACTCCGGGCAAGTGTGATTACTATGACTGTGTATATATTCACTATAGTGTTTCACTGTATGAATGGGTTGAATGCAGGGGTTAAATTCCTGGGCGTGTGCAAGCACAGTGGCCAATAAGAGATATATGTTCACGTTTATGCGTGAGTGACTGTTTGAAAATGACATCTATTACACCACAGAGCAAAACCTGTAATGAGGCATGTAGTCCTGTATGACAGGATGACACTGTACACTGGAATCAAGAAGAAAATACCAAATGAGCGGACCTCTTGTAAGATCAGTAACATAGATAAACAAAGAGAGTTACAATGGGTGTGAAATATTCAGGATCTTGTTATGTACACACAGTATAAATATTTAAATGATATGTCATTCAGTATAATCTCACCCTCAAGCCAATCTCTCCCAAAGGGCCGACTGTTCCTAGTGGCCCTGGAGGTCCCTGTGAACAAGCCAACATATTAGGGAATTTCTTTTCTTTTCATAATATTGTAGTAAACAATATTTAAACACACCCTCAATCAAGAAGGTAAACTTACATGACAAAAGACTTTAGATGAATCACATGCTTGTTCTGTTATTTCAAGAATTCCAAACAATCCAAAGTGCTAAAAATTAATCTAACAAGATCTACGAGGGTGAGTCAAACTCGATCTGCACTCTGGCTGTAGAAAGACAAATATAGTATTTTTTGCTTCTCAATACACTTAATCCATCCATCAATAAGCTTTCGTATTCCCGCATTAAAAATGTTTTAGGCTGCAAGCCACTAATGCACCATTTTCTTCATCTCTTCATCAAATGTGAATCTGCGTCCTGTTAGGACTAGAGGGAGGATGTCAGTCTTGAAAAACCTTAAGTTTTTGGAGAATGTCGACGATATGGGAAGCAGTGTGCAGATGTGTATGTGATAACACAACAACCTTGTGTTCTGTTTGAATTTTAGACTTCAGTGAGCATCTCAGAGTAACAAGCACTATCGAGTGTTGAACCTTTTTCACCGCACGCTGCTTTTCTTCTCTGCAAGTCACAAGTGAGCCATTTTGTCTTGCATGACAGTCACAGATGAACTGATGTTTAAGCCTTTGATACAGCAGTGACTGGGGAGGCAGTGATATAGTACGGAAAGCATTCGTAAAGTTTAATATAACTAGAGTGTGGATAATTTATGACTCACCCCTGTATTTATAATATATATTGCAAACCTATTTATTTGTTTTTTTAAGCTCTAATTGTTTTAAGATGCAGTTGATTTGGTGTATCATTACATGTAAACAAGCTGCAAACTATTTCCCAAGAAACTTACAGGCAGTCCTGGGATTCCCTTTGCTCCTGGTGCTCCAGACGATCCTTGGATACCCTTAAAATATAGCAAGTCTTGATGGATTTATCAACATCTCAAACTGAGCATTTCATTAAGTTAATGCCTAACATTCTAAATCCAAATAGATACAGTTACTCACTGGGAATCCAGGTGGTCCAGCTTCCCCTGGTTCACCAATTTTTCCCTGAATGAATACAGAGACACAGCAATCAGTCAAGGGTTCCATTTGCCATGCCAAGCAGAAACACACAATACACTGACAATCACTACCTGGCTTCCTATTATACAGCCTCACATTGCTTGAGTTGCCTCAACTCTGTAATACCTCTCATTGTCTATTCTTGAGTCGGAGAGAATAAATGTTCTATTTATAACAAAACAGATGCTAATGTATGCTGAAAAACCTTGGCAGCTCCTTCAATGCCAGTGAAAGAAAAATCTGCATAATCGGATCATTTCAAATATACTTTCATGCACATGTGGAAGCAGCAAAACCGCACAACAAACAGAAAGCGAATACGCCGTCATACCTTCTGGCCTGTTAAACCCAATTTCCCTGGTGGACCATCAAGACCCTGAAGAGACAGGAGACATTTCTTTGTGAGCAAGCAGTAGAAAACTAACAGAGACGTTATTGTTAGGTTGGACAACACAGATTTTAAGGCAGATTACTAATTTTGATTTTTTTGGATAAAAATCTGACTGTCCTTGCCTTTTTAAGTTTCTTTATATATGCATGTGAGACCACATGAAAAGAACTGACATTTGTAGCAATATTCCAGGCTTCAAACCAGTAAAATTACCTTAAATAGACCTCAGTGTGTGGCAGAGGAATTGTTTATCATATTTGTCACAATTTTATGAAAGCAATAAGCCACTCGAGGCTATGGGTTACAGTGTTTTAACGTATGTAAAGGGCACTTGTGATGAACCTTTACTTGTGACAAAACCTCTGTAATGCATTGCCATGACTGGCTTAATTTAAAAAACACCTAGAATAAAGAAATTACCTTGGGCCCCATTGACCCACTCTCCCCAGGTAGTCCCTCAGGCCCTGTTGGCCCCTGTATGAGAAAGAAAGTACAGAGAACATTATGGGATTAAGACACAAGTGAGAAAAGATGGACACATAACTAGGTGAACAGCAGAGGGCTCACTTTCTGCAAATATAAACATGGAGGAAGCAGGGTTACTCAGGTCACAGAATCAAGAACGTAAGCCACTATTTCTAGCCTTATTGGAACTAGTGGATGTAATTATTTGAAGATATTCTTAGTGTGATTATAACCATGTGTCAAAGCTTAACACACCCTACCAGGTATAGCGTGCATACAATCCACTGGGGTGATTACACTGGAGTGATTTATAATTCCGACTCGGTACACTGTCCAAGTGCACAAAACACACATATGGCATGAATGCAGCGTTCAAGAAGTGTAAAACACTAGGCTGCTGACATCATGGAAGTTCAGCTACACTGGATGGTTGCTGTTATATTTCCACTGCAGTAATTCATAGGAGTCCTGAAACCAACACAGAAGCTGGGTGATTTCTTATGACTTTGAATGATTGCTTCACTCTGGAAGGTGGAAAGTGTGATGAATGGAGACATTATTATGGCTGCAGCCACAGTGGTCCGTTCAGAAGAACAGACATGTGGTCCTCTGCTAAAAGCACCACATGTCTTTTGGGAACCACACTGGGTTCTTTAGACGACACACACTGCTACCTCTGTTCTTTGTGGTTCTCTGTGATCTGATGTCACTTGGTGGGACCTCTGACCTTTCACAACATTTGCACTTAGCACACTAGAAGTGCACTATTTGCACTAGCACTCTAGCACAGAGAAGAAGCTTGTGCTAGGGTGCAGAAATAATATGTATAGTACAATATCTTATGCCAAATTGAGACAGTGTCTCTTTGAGCACTAGGCCTATGGGAACCAAAAAAAACCCCTACCATTACACTTGGAAAAAGATGTGACACTAAAAATCTAGCCACATATCTGGCAGAAGCAAAACGTGGTCTTTCAGCATCATTTCCATGGAACATACCATGTGAAGGCTAAAGGGTTTCCCTGTTTCATTTGTGTATTTGTAGAAGCCACATTAATGAATTGGCTTTGTGTGGAAGATGGGAATACATTGACTGATGAGAATCATGACTGGAAATCAGCAGGCCATCAAAGTGTTTGTTTGAGTAAATGAAGCAGTGGAGACTGCTACTGAAGGAAGTTTAAACAAGGAAGTTCAAACTGATATTGTGAACATTTCAAGGTACAGTATAAATGCACATATCAACAGATGAGTTGGAATGTGGATAATATATATAAAAATGGGGTTCCCCAGGGCTTGGTCTTTGGCCCACTACTGTTTGCTGTCTATATTTCAAATTTACCACCCCAGAGCCTCTATTCTTCTATTGCTGATTCCAGTTTGTCAATCATTCATTCATCCATCCATACATTCATCTATGTATCCCTCCATCCATCCATTTTCAGTAAGACCTGGAACTGGAATACACCCTGAATGGGATGCCAGTCCACCCCAAAGCATCATGCACACACAGTCACACACTCATTAATAACTAGGATCAATTTAGCATTTAGGTCACCTACTTGCATGCATGTTCATTTTATTCAGATATCCAGATGTTAAAATATTACAATACTTGCACACTTTTTAAGGTGAGAGAAAACTGGAGAACCAAGGGGAACACCTGAGATCAGCATCAGGACCCTGGAGCTTTGGTATGTTTTGTTGTATACCTTTTACTGATATTAATCTTGAGGCCTGTGTTTTCAGGAGCGGGCTTTGAATCCACCGCAACCCTGAAGCAGTTACTGAATGCATAAATGGATGGTTGCATTAATGAATAAATGGATACGCAAATAGATGACCAAATAAATGAATAGATAGATGGATGAATGATTTAATATTGGGCTGCATGGTAGTGCACTAGGTCTTAGGATTAGGATATTGTCTATCACAAGTTCTTCCTATATACATGGTTCTCTAGTTTCCTCTCCCTGTGTAGAACGTTTGTGTGAATACTTGTTGTGCTTGGTGTCCTATGATGGACTAGCCTAGTATTGCTGGCTTATGCCATGAACCATTCAGAGCATCTGGTAGTATATACGTTCAATTTTCTTCCCTTACCATTCTGTTTTCTTCTTGTACATAATGCTTCCAACAAGCTTACAACACCCACCATCACAAGACCAATCAAAGTGCCTACCATATGGTATACACACCAGCTTTCAAGATGTTCAAAGAAAACATCCACTCCTATTAGAGGAGTTTCCTTTATTAGTCTTCCTTTATTATTCATTAACAGTCCCTTTGATTCAATGGAGAACCTTGTTGTTGGTATTGTCTTATTAAACACAATGATAGTGATTCACTATTAAGGAATCTTTGCATCGGGGGATATTTTTCACTTGGGTATAAATGAAGCTGCAAGACATGTCTGCATGACAATTGGCAAAGTAACATTTTCCACAATTAATGTAATAAAACTGTGTTTTTTCATGTTCAGAGTCATGACCACTATTGAAGACTACTGTGAAAAGCTAAGGATTTTAAAATGTTTTTGTAGTACAGTAGTCCCACACTGTGTGTGATTCTCTGTTTTCAAACCAATACTATTTATTCCCAACAATGAAATAGATGATCCATAATTTCATGGTACAGTAAATACTTTTTGTGGCAATGCGATCAGAGCTACAGTAATGACACCATTATTCAAGACTGACAATGGTAGACATGACCACTAGATGATTCATAAAATGTCTTTATACCAAAAAAGATTCAACCTCATCACTCTATTCTGTTAAGCCTCCCAAGAACCTAAGGAATAAAGTGAACCCAATGATAACAGAAGAACTCACTGGGAAGCTCTCAAACGCAAACAATGCCTTCAGTAACTGATTTTACATGCTTGTACCATGTGGGAAATATTCTTCTTGACACTTTAAGGATATGTGACATTTGCAGCATAGTAACTTGACATTGGTTCTTACCCTTCTGCCTTTGGATCCTCTAGTGCCACTGAGACCTCTAGAACCAAGAGGGCCCTGAAAAAGCAATAAGAGAGAGAAAATGAATGGTACACTGACACAGCCAAACAGGAGTATCTTCTTTTAAAACATTTTATCCAGATCCAGCGAGAGTGTGCTTACATACAGGACATAACCTGACTAAATTAAATCTGTGGAGTAAAAGCAGTGTCCTTCAAAGGTTTGTATTTATGTTTATGCTTGTCTGTGCTGCACTCACTGCTCTCAGCTTAGGCTCCCCAGAGTGCCTCTGAAAGGCATTTCCTGTCAGAGCTAGAGTGATGTCAACGTTTTGGATAACTCCAGCAGCGAAGCTTAGCACAGCAAAAGAGGGATGTCTGGAGTTTGATTTACAAACCCTACTAATTTGACCACCTTTAAACCAGCCAATTGGTGGCAGTATTACCTGAGATACTGGTACTTAAAGCAGGTCAAAGTCATGTAGGTCTTTTAGGGTCAACACCAGTGCAATCTTTTGGTGATAAACAAAACTTCCTACAAAAAAAAATGTGTCTTGTTTTAAATGAAACAGGCTTGAACCTTTTACAGACCTGTTTCCTTGGTTTATACGAAGAGATACTGATAACATGACGTTATTGGTGAAAGCTTTTCCTGGCATGTCCATGGGATAGTCATGGGGAAATTTCAGAGGCTTACTTTTAGGACATGCATATATGAGGTTCAGTAAAGCAGAATAGCGTATTTTGTGGAACAACCAGTTGAAGATGTGCAGATAATTATTTTTCCTTCGATGATGAATTATCCATAATGGGTATGTCACAACTTCATACACTTTAGATTCAGCTGAAATCCCTAATCATGGGGCAGCAAGTTCACAGCCACATTTAACTGCATAATTATTATTATACTTGCTGGTCAAATACTGGACCTGAAACAAGCATGAACTACTTTCACCTTAGGGGGCAGGGAGATGTTAAGAATATCTCCACAACAGTTCAGAATGAGTAATATCAATAGTTTCTATGCATGGTTAAGATCTCAAAGAATTGCCAGTGTCAACAGCGTTGGGACTGTTAAAGTGCCATAGGGCTGATATAGAGCTGGTTAGCTCAGGCTATACTATGCTAAGCTTCTTTAGTTTTACAAGACATTCATCATTGTGGAGTGAAGAGAGTGCATTTTGTATAATGTTGTGTTAATTTTTATTAAATCTGACTTTTATTTTGTGCCAGAAATATCTCATCTCATCTTTTACTAACAGTAAAAGACCACCTCAATATTTTATGCACTTTTTTACAGGCAGTTATTTATAGTTCCGTTATACTGGTGTTAAAGGCTATCAGAGGCCACTGGGACATGAATCAGACTGTCACATTATCATTTTATGAACATTTTCAGTTAAGGACGAGCAGCAGAAAAGACAGAAGGTTGCCGGGGTCACAGCTGCATTCCTTAATGTTTTTTTTTTCCTTGGTTAAATTCTAACAGTGATAATAAATACTTACAGGTATTCCTGGTGGTCCAGGTGGTCCTCTCTCACCCGGTGTTCCTGTGTGTCCCTAAAAATAACAATCATTAGAATGATACTACAATAACCCGGTCACACAGCGTTCCTTTCAATAACAAATAACAACGACTAAATAAAACTTGCTTCCAGCCAACTGAGTCAATGTATTAAGAGCTTCTCATTGAAGACTGTAGATATAATGAAGCTTTATTGGTATAGCTGTCTTTTTCATCTCTGCATAGTCTGTTCTATGCTCCTTGCTGTGTAATGAGCTTTTCAAGTACAGATAAAGAAAAAATACTACCCTAGAAAAGTAGATAAAATTGTTCATTAGTCACCAAGGCATACATAAAATGCCATTTTGCACAAATGCTTCTTATTCCACAGTCAACCAATCTATTGAATCAATTAAAATATACGCTCACAAATTTAGCCTTTTGGATCCTGCATCGAAGTTGCTCTTAGTTTTGTCTTTGAATTTACTGCCAAACCACTTTTCCTCACAGTGTGTAAAGAAATGGCAATGATTTCCTTATGTCATAGAGAGGAAATGACTTGTGGTCTTGTTGGTGAACTGTAAAACAGCTGACCCAGTATTTTCCCACACTAAACCTATGACTAACCATTCCAACAGTCGTTTGCTGAGGTATGAGTTACTAAGAAGGCCTGCATTAGTAAAAGAGATGCCCCTGAGAGCAGAGACAAGATCCATGACTTACTCCTTACCATCGGTCCATTTTCTCCTGGTGGCCCTGGCTGACCAGTCTCTCCCCGGTCTCCCTATGAGGATAAACACAAGTAATAAACATAGCAATGGATGATGTCTGCATTATGTCTTCATTGGTGCAGGAAGACGATGGTGCAAAGAGACGATACAAACAATATCCTAAGACAATACAAAAACATTTCTTAAAAAGATTTGTGTGAGAGATGCCTAAAATTATTCCAGAAACAACATATGACCTAGAACTATTTGACAATAATTCTAAACAACAGATAATAACCTACTGACCTTCTCTCCTGGAAGCCCAGTCTCACCAGGAGGCCCTTTAAACCCCTCAAGTCCCTACAAAGCATGAATACATCATCATAAGCTACATCATCATAAGCATAAGCTCATAAATCTACATAAGCGCTTAAAATATGAGCAAGCAGCCAAAACATTTCAACAAGCAAATATCTGTAAATGAAAGAAAAAAGGAAGAAAAAACAATTACCCTGTCACCAAGCATCCCGACATTTCCATTTATTCCAGGCTCGCCCTACAGTAGATGACCTAGTTAGTGTTTCATGCACATATTTATACATTGTACTGTGCTTTTCGGGCATCCATGTAACGACTGCGATCCGAAAGTTCAAACGTACACATAAATATCAATTCTGGTAACTTACCTGGGACCCATCTGCTCCTGGTTTTCCTGGGAATCCCTTCCTTCCAGGCCTACCCTGAACAAAAAACAGAAATGACCTATAGCACTGGATTCTGTTTGTCTTTTAGCCACCTGGGCCTCCACAGCATCTCATTAGCTGCTGTGCCTGACACCAACCTCCACCATCCACAGCCGTATCAGCTCCCTCAGGGGAGCGGCTTTAAAGAAACAAACGCACAGAAATAGAACCGTACCATGACGGTGTCAAGCTGTCTTGTGGCCTCTATTCTATTATTTATTCTCTCACAGATCGCCAGTCAGCTGTGCGTATTTTGGAACGTGATTGAATTCTGTCCTAACATATAATGTTGAATTTCCCTTCCTCATTAGTTACATTTTCTATGCCTCTGGTCCATCTTAAGCTGTGGTCAATTTGGTTTTGATTGAAGTAGATTTCAACATTGGAAGTGTTTAATGCATCATTACTACTGATCTATCATGCAGAGTTTGGAGAAGAAAATGGGTCAGGTTATTCTTAGGGTTATGCTGAATCTGGGGAAGAGCCAAAGTTTAGTTTAGAGCAGCTAAATGAATCATACTGAAAAGTAGAACAATTTACCAAGCCGGAGTCTTCCTACACGGTCGAAAAACCACCTAATGATTACTGGCACACTTTAAAGCAAACAATGGCTATTTTTTTTATTCCTAAAACAGGAGAATCTACTGCATTTTCTTTAATCTTGTACTTTTTTATAACCTGGTTCCATCTGCTAGGATTTTAAGACATATCCTCATTATTGTTACGGTTTGAAAACACAAATGCTTCATTTTGTATATGATCTCCAAAGAGACAGTCTAAATTAAACAGGGCAGACAAATGAATTTTTTATATTAACTGAAGAGATGCCAATGACTGTTAACAGAAAGAAAAAGGAAAACTATATTTGAAAAAAAAAAAAATCCATAAAACTTTATGTCTGAGGTCAAAAAAAAATTGCGGCAAAATAATTGGACTTGTATGTTAGCAGGACACACCAGGGACTTGTCTTGTGTAAAATGTGAATAAAAGCAATGTCATCTGAACACAGAAATTACTAATGAACTAGATTTACTGATGTGATGTAACAGGTTTTCTGACCAGAAATACTGCAAGAAACAATAACTTTGCCATGTGCTCATGTATTATATTTTTATAGAAACAGTAATTTCCTAGGCAAACCGTTCTCACATACTCATAAAATGTCGAGTGCTTTAATAACTTTCACACAAGGCTTAATTATGAGTTTGCCATGTGTGCACAAATCAGCACATACAAACACTCGGACTTTTTTTTTTTTTTAAAGGAAACAAACCAACTATCCAAACAAAGTTTTTTTTTTCTACATTGTCCATGGATTTTTCACTGTACAGGTCCTCAGTCAAATTAATTCACAGTCTGGAACCTCCTTCAACATCCAATCTGCTTAAGCTTTATAAAACGCACATTTATATTGTGTTACAGTATCCCAACATGACAGAAAAAAAGGCTCTAATAGCTTTGCTACAAATGTTTCCTAACCAACCCGAGCGTGCTTTACGGCATGGCTTAGCGGTAATGGCAATTTCATGCTGCTGCTTCACTTTAGATTTATGGCTTGATTTGTGGTAAATGAGCTACAAGCAGTGTACAGCATGCACTCACCTCC
This sequence comes from Duopalatinus emarginatus, assembly GCA_028565595.1. Classification (NCBI taxonomy): domain Eukaryota; kingdom Metazoa; phylum Chordata; class Actinopteri; order Siluriformes; family Pimelodidae; genus Duopalatinus; species Duopalatinus emarginatus. Next base: position 10,604,477 of record JAOVVF010000028.1, on the reverse strand, counting down.
AGTCCTGAGGGCCCAGCTGGTCCAACAGGTCCCTCATCACCCTGAGGAACCAGAATGGAACTAATCAAGAGACTTATTCACTGAAACCACCAACCTTTAAAACATTTATTAGCTTGTACAAAACTTTAGTTTCAAACTATGATTGAGCTTCAGCCAGATAGTGGACTTAAAAGTGCATATGTGAATGATTCTTACGACAAGCTTGTCCACCCACTAAGTCTGTAAAATTTCTCTATCCTCAGAAGTCAGAACATAGTGTTCAACTGGCACGCAAACAAAAGAATTTAGTATTAATCCCTGATGAACAGTGAGTGTGAAAATCTAGTAATACCAGACTAATACCAGCACAATATTGCTTTGTGTTATACATGGAAAAGTTCCAACCTCAAGTCCAGCTGCTCCTCTTGGACCAGGTATGCCTCTCGCTCCTGACTTCCCCTGGAGAAAATATTTTGCATTTAGTACACCTGAGCTGCTCCAACAGTTTGCTAGCAATGTTGAAAAAGACAATGAGTTTTAATAAGTGTTTTATTTATTTTTATTGATTTTATGCTTAATGCTTTAATTTAATTTTATCAGAGTTGGACATTGAACTAATAATCTTACACTGAATCATTAAAATAACCAAATCGTTAAACATCTTTGGAATAATTTCATCCAATAAAGTCTGACTTATATTTATATATATATAGGATATATTAGATATATAGATAGATATATAGATATATTATATAGACAGATATATAAGCAACAAACCTTTGGGCCTTCTGGGCCATTCTCTCCTGGTGGTCCAATGTCACCTGGAAATCCCTAAAAATAAACACACACATTCTGTATGTACGTTTTAGCATGTACTTTTACCCTATTAACTTCTCTAGTCACTCTCCTTCCTCAACTAGCTACTTCTCCCCTATCACATAACAGCTACCAACCAGGATCATAAAGGTTAACATGTGCTTCCTCCACCAAACATCAAACCACACTCTTTTCAGCATACATCACAGGGCAGCGTGTCCTGTGATGCCCTCTTTCATGTACATGAGCTCATCAGTGCCTGCGATTGGCCAGTGTCAGTCAGATTAACATGGTCGAGAAGCTTTACAGCTTTGCTTTCTTTGATTCTTGGCCACGAATAGCCGTGGAGTGAAAACTCTTATGTTGTGCCCTTAAACTATTTTTTATTCAATGTGGTGCCACTAGAGAGCTGGCAAAGCCTTTGGGTCTAGGCATCTCTGGAACAACATGTTTTTTTTATAGCTTTTTATTTAGGAACATTTTCCACAAACGTAAGTACAGAGGCAGGATAAAAACAGTAATTAGGGAAAAGAAATAATAAATAATAAATTCCACCAAGTCTTTTTGGAGCTTTAAATAATTTATTCTAGGATGTATAACTGCTTAACAATATTAACAAAAAGTCCACCAGTAGGAGGATTTCTCTGTAGCCAGTGTTTTGTGATGGCCTTTTAACTCGCAGCCAAAATAGATTTTTTAAAGATATGCATCATCCTTGCTTTGTTCCTCAGGAATATGACCCAGGTAGAGGGATAGAAATGACCTACGGATACCAAAACCAAGGACTTAAGATGTTGCCACCTCCTTCCAAAAGGTTTGAATAGACGACTGGACTAAAAAACATGATCAAGCATAACCTCCCAACATTCCCTCCAGCGACTAAACTGGGTGCTGGAACAACATGTTTAAATGCTACAGTTACCTCTGGGCCTGGAGGGCCGGGCAAACCATCTGGTCCTCGATCGCCAGGTTTTCCCTAAATGGACAAAAAAAGAACATGATGTATGTCCACTTTCTTTTAGACCAGAAGCCTGTCATTGTGCTATTTAACTTACTTGATCGGTAACTTACCTGTGGCCCCGGCTTTCCTCGGATACCTGGCATTCCCGGCAAACCCTGAACACCCTGAAGATTTCAGCAGATTATTAGGTCACATTCATTAGGAACAAAACAGTTAAATAGAAAAGGTGAAAGGAGCCAACGTAAATACCTTGTCACCTTGGAATCCAGGCTCTCCAGGCTCTCCTGGCAAACCGATTTCTCCCTGACGAAACAAAGAGCCAGATGTCAGTTTCTACATCCCTAATTAGGACTGTGGAGCATATGAGGTTTACGCAAAATCGATAGACAACCACGGTCTATTCCAAAACACCAAAAATAACACTGTGACGCTGGGAAAGAGAGCAGACGTGTTGACAGTACAGGGCTGTGAAACACTCTATCTTATGGGCAGACAGGAGCATAGCCAGCTGGACACAGCAGAGCAATGGGGCAGCAGACACAGGGGAAAAAAAAGCAAGTTTACTGGCTGCCATCTTGCTGTCTGAGCTTTGAAAATGGAAAAGCTTTAGGGAGGTGGTCATGACCACCATGTTTTATTAATCAAGCACTCAGCAACAACAAATGTCCCATTCTGTAGGCCGAGCCCAGCTGCCAGACCTTAGCATACCATGGGCTCAAATGCTGAATACGCTTCATAGGTTTGTGATGGTTCATAGTAAGAGTCTAAAGGTTAGAAAAGTTAAGTAAAGTGTACACCTTAATCATGGATAGTACATGTTTATGTTCGGCTTGCAGGTGCAGATTAGATCCTTATATTTGGAGATTGTATTAGTGACTGAATTCAGTGACTGTTTATTTTCCTGGAACTTTTTTGTCAGTGCTTTTCTGTCTTGATTTAACCTCCGAAACATATATTCTGTTCTCTGATATTATTTATAATAGCTTGTATATGCCCATATTATTTGTCTATTTGTGTTTGCATGGCTTCAAGAAAATAAGAGATCTTCCCTTAACATCAGCATAGACATTTTTTCTCATGTCTTTTAGACTTCTTTATGCACACTGGAAAAGTGTTTCAGTAAAAAAGAAGGTTCTTAAAATTGTGTGTAATATTTATTACTGTACGTAATCATGCTGAAAGCATTAATGTTTTCATCTCATAGGTCAGATTGTAAATGCTACAATTACGCAGAAATGAATTATTTACAGTCTATAACAACCATAAAACATCCGTGTTGTAATGTGAGTAATTACAAAGTGAGCTGCATTAACAATTTTAAAATCTGGCAAGTGACTTTTAAAAATGGTAATTGCCAAAGTGTGGATTTTTTGTTGTTTTATTTTGTAAACTCGTATATATTACATGCCGTATGTATATAAGCTAATAAATTGTATTCAAATCACCTTATCACCTTTCAGTCCTGGCTCTCCTGGATTCCCTGATACCCCCTGAAAAGAAAAAAAAAAACATTAAAGTAAAGCATGAACACCTCTTTTATTCTCCCAAACCAGAATAAAAAATACCTGAAGAGCACTAATCTGTTTTTGGTTTGGAGTAGGACAAATGCTAGTCTGAAAGTTTGGGGCGAATAAATTTGCTTAAACTTCATGGATGCAGGTTAGATTACACTGACAGGAAAGGTAAAGAGTGGGAAAACGCCTCAAGTGAGACGTGCACTCTGCTACTTCTAGGTCCAAAAACAATTCAGTGATTAGAGATTGCTCTCCTGGAGGTGGATCAATTTCACTTCATCATGAGATTTTTGTGTTCTTTTATGCGGTTGTTCACGTCTAATGTGTCCTCCTGGAAGAAACTCTATCGGTAGCAGTTCAGTGAAGAGGAAACACTACCTTATTGTTTCATTCCTTGGAAACTATGAAATGCTAATGTCATTCATCTAATGTCCAATTAAAACAGTTAAGATGATGTTTAATTAATCACCTTGAGTCCAGCAGGTCCTGGAAGACCCATGATTCCAAGAGGTCCCATGTCCCCCTGCCAACACACACACAAACACACACACACACACACACACACACACACACACACACACACACACACACACATGAACAATGATCAGGCCATGTGTTTACAGCTCTAGGCTATTAACCAGCAGGACAACATTGCGAGAATAATGTTGCTAATTCTAATAAACAACAATAACTAAATGAATGAATTCAATAACTAATTACTAATTACTCCATTACTCCGTTATGTCAAAAGTGCATATTCCAAACTTTTCCATAATCCTGCAATTCTGTCCATAAGTAGGAGTTATTTTATTATCTAAACCAGATTAGAAATATAAATACAAGTCCAGTCAGTTATCTTTCACCATTTTAATTAATGACAAACTGTGGTATAAGAGAAATAAAGCACAGATGTGCTCTTAAAAAAAGAATAATATTCATACTATAAAAAATGTAATATATAATGTATAATAATATTCATTCACTGTCATGATCTGTTGATGAATCCCTTCCCGTAACAGCACATGCCTTCATATATTATTCCAATTATAACAAATGTTAAGCAGGTTTATAACTAAATTTACAATGTCAAACAAATATTTGACATTAAACAGGTAAAAAACGGACTACATCAAATGACAAAAATGTAATAATGACTGTACAATACATTGAAAAAGTTCACTAAAAGCACAGGTATACTCACAATAAGGCCAGGTACTCCACTAGGACCAGGTGGACCCAGTTCTCCCTAAGGAGAATGCAGAAACAAAGACTTAGATTCTAATCTAAACATGGGAGTGAATGCTCAGTGTTTCTAATGCTGGCCAGAGTTGAGAGGTAAAAAGAAGGCTAGAGCAGAGTGAGAAGGGGTGAAAGAGTCCAGTCTCTGTCCCCTGATAACACACTAATCTGTGGCTCGTATCTCCCCCTGGACAGAAGGCTGCTGTGAAGCACAGAGAAGGATTTGTTGTGCTGCGTGCCTGGCCTGCTGCTAGCTGCCACTGCTACTTCCTCTATTGCCAAAAGCATCCCCTGTGTGTGTTTTCTTTCTCCTTTTTTCATGTGAGCTGAAAGAAGGTAGATGGGTTGGCAGCCCTTGCTGTGTAACTCGTGAATGAAGGTGCAGGATTGAGAGGAAAGGAGAAATGAGGAAGGTTAGGGTTACACGGGGGAATGAAGTCAAGAGGGTCAGTCAGGATATTGCTGTAATGTTTCTTCTGAAGCTCATGTTTAAATGCCTTCAGCTCAGGTTTACAATAAGAAAAGAGAATTGACATGTGTGCATTTGTGATCTATTTTGCAGAGCATGTGCTGCTGTATGTGTGAAAAAAAAAGGAAATATTCTTAATCAGAATACGAACAAATGCGTCTATTGTCATGGAATATGAATGATAGGAAATCTACAGTTATCAGTGTGTTTACTTGGTTAAATAAAAAATGCATTAAAATCCTTAACATGCCAGAAACAAGGTCTAAAACATGGAAGCCCAAAACTAAAACTGATATGTTATGAAAAAGTCATTAGAAGTAAAATGATCCGTCTGATGGCGAAACCGTTTCACTTCGGCATGTTCCAGTAACAACAGCTGTGCTTCTCGTTACGACTGTTTCCAGGTCTGTTATGGAGCTGGTGATATGGTGTTGACTGGCCTGGTGTGTGTGTGACTGTGGTAGCAGTTAGTGGTTGTATTTATTGGGAAGTGTTGGTTGCTGTGGTCAGTTTGACTTTCAGAAGTGGTGCAGGACAAGCTGGAAGGGTGCAATAAAAGGTCAGGAAGCCGGGACACGAATATGAAGCCTTTGTCGAAGCTAAAGTCTTTTTAGTAACCATATTATAAATATTATTAACTATTAAATATATATTAACACTGTAGCATATCGATGCGTAACAGTTTCCACCAACAGACGCGTCTGAAGTGTTAAAGTCTGCAGTTTGGGCACATAATCCTTATGGATAAGATGGTCTTGCCTAAAGCTACAGGCTGTTGAGTAATTATACTGATATCTATCACTAGACTTAATGATACTAAAACGTTTAAATAAATAATTTTACATTTTAAATGAAATGTTTTGCATCTCTATGTGACCCCAAGGCAATAAGCACAGCTTGCTTAGTATATTTAAAATCAAGGCCATGACATTAAATGGTCAGTTTTGTTACTTTAATATATTGACCCCTCAACTTGCAACTTTTTGGTGTAAAATACATAATACATAAAATATGTATTATATCCAGGGCCATACATTTATACATATTATAACTTTGTCATCAGATAAACCCTTATAGGTCTTGAAGTGCTACTGAAAGTTCAGGTAGCTGCAGCCCACAGTTTATTTATACTCACTGGATTTCCGTCAGGCCCTGGTGGTCCTCGCTCACCAAAATCCCCAGTAAAGCCCTAAACACAGAAAAGAGAGGCGCTGAGATGCTGTAATATATTTACAACTGAGCAGACAGCTGGCAAAAAGTTGCCTAATTGGCTCTGGTGGAAGATCAGTCTTCAAACTAAAATTCTCAATCTTTAAAGACAGGTACCATGATGGGTCTCAAATTAATATCAAATTGGCGTCCAGTAGGTTAGCACAACACTGCTAGGAAGCCAGCTAAAAGCTTTCAGCCAAACTGACAGTAGAACTGATGAGTCTGGTTATTGGGAATATTAAGAATGCGTTCATCTTTAGTATCCACTTCATCCAATTCTCTAGTGTGTTCTCGGAATACTGGGTTTAAGGCAGTAATGCATCCTGAATGTCAAACCAGTGCACTAAAATTCCAAGTATACAATTACAGTGCACTATACACACTTGGATTCACTCTTAAGTACAATTCACCTACATGTTTTTGGGAGGTAGGAGATAACCAGAAGCCCCAAAAGAACCCCAGGTGCACAAAGGAAGAACTCCACACTGTACTAACAGTAACTCAAGCTCAGGATCAAACCACACTTAAACTACACCACCATTTTTTTACCATCTCTAAGTGTAGTTACATAATTGGTCCAGACTGGTTCTTTTTGCGAATACACAATACAACATTGGCGTAAGTGAAAATTAAAATGGTTTTAACAGAACTGGTGTGGTTTCCAAGGTGTAACTGGAGCACAGGAGAAATACTGCATGTTCAGCTTTGACTGACTATTCCAGCAGATCTTTGATGCATAATGCACGCCAAAACACACATAGCGCAACTACACAAAGAAACTCTAATCCTCTGTTTAATCTGAGGACATATTTTCTATATCTATATTATTAAAAACCAGGGAATGACAGCTGCATGAGGAGGACTGAATGACCACTATGGCAGTGTCTATAATTAACTGAAATGCTTTAATGTGCTGTGACTTGTGGTGGAACACTGAAGCTCATGGTAATGATGCTCATTTCTGTCAGCCGTACAGGAAATACCACTGGCTGTGTGTTTCCTTGGACTGACAAAGTGCAAAGACTGAGAAAAAGAGATCTGCTGACAGCACCGTTTCACAACCATCTACGATTTCATTATTTACAGTGTGGGGTTGTGACGTCACATGGAGGTCTGCGCTGGATGTCTGCGGGCCACGGTCAAACCACACAGGGCGCTTTGTCTCATAAAGGACATTTCCTATGGCATAGGGATATCTCAGACATCTTTCTGAGTTGTAATAATATACCACAAGACACCACAAGTTTGACGAACTGGCCCTTTGTTGAATTGAAAATGACAGAAGTGGTGTATTTTTCTTGATCTGAACCGAGATAGAGTCCATCTAAATTCTAAATTCAAGAAAAATTGACTAATTTGTTTTTTAAAACATGTAGAAACTTTTCTATTTCAATGGAATGACTGTTGAACAGGAAAGAATAAAGTGCTGCTGACTTGTCATATCCCTGCCAAAAACACAACAAAAGAGATAAGAAAATGACCCAGTTAACTGCCAAATTATCCCATGTGAACGATCAGGAATGAGGAGGACATGCACTGTGGATGACTCATAAACAATGAGAATGCGATGATATGAAAGATTGACTTCTTTCATCAGATTTCTGCTTAGCGGTAACATCTGGATACTTAGCACTACAGTCTTGTCATCATTTACAGAAAAATCCAAAGTGCTAAAGTCTGTCGGCTTTCACAAAGCTGGCACTGTTTTTTTTTCAGTCATTTCTGCAGTCCATCCACTTCACCCCTGTGGCTAAGATCCTTAAAACAACATCTGCTTTGACCCTTAACCCACACAGCATCAAGGCCATAATTTGCCTCGTCCTCAAGCTCTAAGACTCAGTTGTCTTAGCAGTACATGAACTGAACCAGACATATAGACACAGGGAGGTAATTGTACGCAGGGTAACACTGTACGGTCTTTGAACAAGAATCCATAAAATTTCAGCTAATAAATCAAGTTCGGAACTTGACACTGCTGTGATTTTTAGCACACACACACACACACACACACACACACACACACACACACACACACACACACACACACACACAGACACACCATTCACAGAGACTTGTAGAGAGAGGATGGTGAGAGAAAACTTTACCGGCCTACCCATCTTGCCCTTCTTCCCAGGAACACCAGGAATACCCTGCATAAAAAAAGAGAAGAAAAGAGAAAGGGGGGAGGGGGAGGGGGGGACAAAAAAAGAGCAAAGGGAGTCAATTAATCAGTGATCATGGTGAATGCAAAGTACTGAACCTGTGTTGAAAGCGCTTTGCTCTTTTTCCTGCACAAAAGAGACTCTATCAGAGCACAGCATGCTCAATCCGGCCTTGCCTGAAAATGGGAGGGTTGATCTGGTTAATCCGTGGCAGACCTTTTTCCAGCTCCTGAGTAGCTTATAATTCCCACACTGCTGGAATTCCACTAGCTCAAAGACTCTATATTTGTGTGCAAATATTGGGAGAGTGACGAGTGCCCACCGTTGCTGGGAGGGTCTGGCCAGTTTGAGTCAAGTATGCCCATTTTGCAAGGCTTTGCAATTGGCATGACAGTATTGGCTTTATATAGTGCCTGAATTAAACAAGTAAAGTGCTCATGGGAATAAAGCAAACCACAAGGTTTTCTCCAATAGCACTTGTCACTTTCGGGTCCAGGGCACTCCACCGCATGTTTCTGAAGGAAATTAATTCCTTACGATGTTATGTTAGGGATTAATAAAGGTCTCAGTATCAGTGACTCAGTGTCTCAGAATTTCAGTAAGTAGGAAAATTGCACTAGAGCATGTTTTAACTGCTAACTCTCATGCTACCGAGTCACGTTCATGTCATGAGCGTGACTAAACGTCAGAAATAAAGACTAAACTCACTCTTTCTCCGTCAGGTCCTGGGAGACCAAAGAGCCCCGGAATTCCAATGAAGCCCTACAGGAGGAGAGGATGATGGAAAGAATTGTTAACACGAGTGGTCCTAGTGTCTGGAGCTACTCTAAAACCTCAGATGAAGTCTACACAAGTCCAGCAGGTAGCCTCAGTGGATTGCGACTCTTCATGAAGACCTAGGCCTTGAGGCAAGTGTATATGCCCATGGACTGCATGGTGCTGGCTTCCACGATGTAGTCCAAGGGCACATACCCTCACGCCAGGGATCACTGAGGCTGGGCAGCTGGGTGGCACTGGGTTTAAAGACACAGCAATGATGGTTATGGTGACTTCATGAATGAACACAGGATTATGTAATGAGACTTGACGTGAAGATATACAATAACGACAGTACAAGCAAACAAATTTAAGTCTCGCACTATTAAGAGTAATCACAGAGTAAGTCGTACTCTGAACCTCTTCCAAACGTGTGTGCATGGGTAAACATATAATAATGCAGGCTTACTATATAGATATGGAACTGATGAAATTTAATACTGTTTGAAAGGAAATCAACTCTGACTATGAACAACAGGCCTATGCGTCTTTACATAACCACAACACAACGGTTGATTTATAATTCCCAGGCTTCTCAGTTTAAATGATGCAGTATTCTGTAAATCTTTGGGTTTATTTAAGGGGACTGGAAATCTGGTTAATGAGTAGAAGCTGTTTACGTTCTAGCAATCATCCAAAATAAATATCTCCTAAACACACCGAATTAGATGTTTGACATGTTCAGGAAATGAATTGCACTTTTATCAATGGACACTATGCATAAACAAGAAAAGCAAGCAAAGCTCTAATACAGTGGATGCTATTTGTCCTGGAGTCCAACTTTCTATTGGCTATAATACACTGAATTTTGCGAAAGCCATAATAGGTAGAATATGAGAACTGACTGTCTTGAGTTACTCACCCGAACTCCTTTTGGTCCTGTATTTCCTATTGGCCCAGGCAACCCCTATAAAACACAAAACTAACTGTGAAGTGGCATTTGGGGATTTCAGCTGAAATCATGTATAATACTATGCACCCATTACACATAGCATAGAATAACGTTGCCAGTGCTGTCCACATCTGAGTTTAATCTTTTCTCAAACCCGATAATTTATTGCATATGGTTATAAAAAATAACAAAAACAACCTTTAAGATTCCTTAAAGTAATATTATATAATCCTTATATGCAGGATCAGATAATTATTAAAAATAGTGATTATATTTTTTCTTCTTATTATTATTATTTTTAGTATAATTATTATTAAATTCACACTTTATTTATTTTTTTCTCTCAGGATTGGTCCCCTGCCAACACCCATCCAGCTCTCTCCCCTATAATATCAGCACAAACAACTGGGCTTCCTCCAACTACCAATTTCTTATCTTCAGACACAGGAAAGCAAAAAAAAAAGCAAACTACCCTCTAACATACAGTAAGCTCACAGACAGCATGGGCACAGACGTAATGACTGGCGGCTTGTTGGGATTTGAAAGTGAAAGTGAAGCGATTAACCGACTGTGCGTGCACACAGATGAATTTGACTTCCACATTAAACCCATCCATGCAGTGAATTACACACTAGTGAACACATACACTAGGGGGCAGTGTACACACTTGCCAGGAGCAGCGAACAGCCCCTATTCACAGCACCGGTGGAACAGATGGGGGTGGGTGGGGTGCGAAGGTTATGTGCCTTGCTCTAGGGCACTTCAGTTGTGTCTTGGTACAGGAGACCAAGACAGGGCATTTAAAGCTTTCATCCATACTACATGCTCCATCATCACTGACTCATGTCTGATTCCCCACAACATAGACTAGCATAGGCAATAATGGCAATACTGGACATTTGCCAGAATTCAAACACAGTCATACTGAATGTGTTTCGTCACATAGCCACACATATTCATTTTTAAATTATAATATATAATTAATATAAACATAATAATAATGATGATTAATTATAATATTAAATTGAAGTTTATCAAATGCTTTAACATTAAAGTAACTGGAATCTGTGAACAATAAAGCAATGTCTGCGAATTAATCAAGTTTGACAAAGCCAATGCTGATCTTAGCATGCTATAATGAGAACCATAACAGTGCTGATGAAGCAGTGAGCCATGTGGAAATTGTCTGTCTTTTAGTAACGCTGTAGTAGAAAACCAGTGTGGCCTATTTAACAAAAATAGGCTGATCGCTGTAAACTAGAAACCTCGCCTCCAGCTATGTTTCCTGTACTTCCTATCAACACTGCCATATATAAAGTCCTTTCAAATATTTACATAATACAGCTAATAGGAGCCAATTCAAGCAAGCCACAATGTAAATGAGTGGACCTCCGAAACTCTGAAATGTTGTAGTTATAGTGACTATAGTAAATCTTGTGGATGTGAGATCACTTATAGGGCACAGGTCATGGAAAGAGACGTTTCAGGGTCTGTTCTGCATTTCACAAGCGGTGCTCTGGTACGTTTATACAAGCTCCAACCTCCAGCTTCCTCATCAGAGCATCTCCACTTAAACCGCAGACAGCAGTATAACTGTAATCTGCCCTGTTGGCCAGCGCTCCAGCTGGGCTTTGTAAAGCGTGTTTAATGATCAACGCAGTAGTATTGTCCAAATTTGTGATTCCCTGCTATCATAAACATTTCAACTAAAGCAAAACCCAAACTACTGAGCCGGATGTGCACAGTTCGGAGTATGTGAGGATGAACCAGAACGTGGTACGCTGCCATGACGCCCGGCTGCTTCTGGAGATGCGCCAGAAAACGTTCCACAGCTTGGGAATGTGAAGGTTCTTCAAAGAAGATTGGGCACAATGTGATAAACTTGCTTTCGTGTTTTGGTGTGCTTTCACGGAGCATGAAAAGAGCTGATGGCTTTGTCTTTAGCCTCCTGTACAGAGTTTTAGTGCATACATTTCTAAGACTACTGTACAAACCAGCAGCACAACAGGAGATTTACTGCACCTGCCTGCCAGGATAACCTTTGGCACCCGGGTTTCCATCTGGTCCTTGCACCCCCTGCAGTATGGTAAAGGAAGAAAAAGAGTGATGAGGGATGGAAAATAGTGAATGGATGAATTCATCACAATAAACATGTCATTAGTTGTAATAGCTCTCATTTTATAAGGAATAAATGAACAGAAATATAGAATGGGCTCGGAAATGCAATCAGTTTTATGTGTAAAATAACACGTCAGTCTTCTGGGAAATATTAAACTGCTTTTTTTTTTTTTGCTGCATTTAGAAGTAGCCAAAGTCGAGGACAAGGGCTTATTCTTTTAGTGTATAATTTAACTGTATATTTTATTATTTCAGCTTATGGAACTATGTAATGCCACCCAATATATGTCATTTTATGAAGTATTGTGTGTTCCGGTAAGCCAAGTGCAATTACTGTGCAAGGAAAGAATTTATATGCAATTGTATGCTACTTACTAAGTAAGAGCTATGAATCATTCTGACAAAAATGTTTGGATATTCACAGCAACAGATCACATCACCAGGACAATTAAAACTATTAAGAAATGTAAACGTACATAAAGAAAGAGTCTTATAAGTCTAATAAAGTGCTGAGGCATGAGTATTCGCTGAGTGTAATGCATCTATTATACAGTCTAAAAGAAAACACACAGAACCAGGCAGTCTGGCCAAGTTTAATATTAACAGGCCAAACCGATTATAGTTACACATCTTCATTCATGGCATCTTTTAGTGCTTTTTATCATGCGGTGGTTTTGGGTTCTGTCCATTCTGCTATATCAAAACTGTCTCTGCAGCTGGAGTACATACTACAGAGATGACAGAATGGTTTCATGTCATCTGTTTAGTGAAGTGAGAATAGAAACGTATATATAAGTTAAAAAAATAAAATAAAAAAACAACTCACTGGGTCTCCAGGATGGCCAGGTGGACCAGGATGACCTTTTTGTCCCTAAAGAGAGCAAAAATGAAAATGAGAGTAAGAGGTCATTCCAGTACACAGTGTTGGTCATGAGCAGTGAAACAGAAGCCCATAAGGAAGAACTGAATCACTGTATTTACCAAAAAAAAAGGTCGTCTTTAGCTGTTCATGACTTGTGAGATCTTTGCAACATTGTAGGAGTATCAGTTATCACCACAAAGGCCACTAAATGGCTTGAGTCAGCTGATTGTAACTCAGTTCCAGATGGAGATCATGACTCTTCTGAAGGGAACTCCTACAGAGCCCACTGTGTGGTTTCCATTAAGAACATGCATACGTACAAAACTGCAAAACTGACCCTGTACAAAGCCTGTTACTAATCTTTCCAGCACAGCAATGGAAAAGCAATGAGTGGTGAGGAACTGAATAACCCTCTAACAGCAGTTCTCCCTTACAAGCAGATCTATTGCCACTTTCCAATCATAATAACTGCAGAGTGGACGCTTAAACTCTCCAGAGGAAGGTCAATTTCATGTTATGTCATCCAGCACTCGGGAAGCCGACTCGGTTCTCCATATGTTCGTGAAGCTTCTGGAGGTCGTCATCATTAAAGGCATTGTTTTATTACGCTAGTGAATTCTAAAGGCTTGCTTTAGTAAACGGCGGAACGAGTCAAGGGCCTTAAAGTATGAGCAAGAATACAGACAGAATTATGTATCATAGATGCAAATGATTTATAATATTTCAAATAAAAAATAAATAATGTATCTATTATTATATATGACTATAAAAGTATTCAAAGGAAAAAAAAACTAGTAATAGAATGAAAACAAAACCCGTAAATCACGAAAACCAACTCGGACAAGGCTTGTTAAAAGAACCATCTTCGATTATGAAGCAACTTAAGCAGTGTGTGCCTTGGCAGAGTAACTCGTAATCACCTTCATGCTCACAGTAATGAAAAGTAAGTTTGGGTAATGACTGACTTTCAATAAGAAGAGTGATGTTTTTAATAGAAAAAAGGTTGTTTTTTTCTGTGGTGCCAAGAAGCCTGCTTTTAAATCAAACCATTCGGAAGAATTATGTAAGGAGCTGTTTTAAACTAACAGTCACTGAAGTTGTAATTCCTCTTTAGGCCTAAGCCCAAAAAACACTTCTTTAAAATAATTGCTTTAATTATGTGATGCGCTCCAAATTACTGGAAACTATCATGAAAATTAACACAAACCCATGTAGGGCTCTTTGTCTAACTGTTGCCCCAAAGTCAGAATAATACATAATTGTATAGGGTATGTTTATATGTTGTGGCATTACAATTCAAGGAGGGTCTGGTTGCCATCTTCACAAATAAAGCGAGTCCTAGGATCTTGAGTGGAGGTCGTCAGCCAGACTCTACTTGAAGAGGGTTGCAATTTCCCTTCACTGGAATTAAGAGACTCAAAACTGTTCCTACATGACAATGCACAAAGTAATGTATATGATGACGTGGTTTGCCAAGACTTTGTCACTCAACATTAGTGTCTGATCTCACTAGAAAAACGGACTGAATCTGTAGAGAGTTGTTCAAAAAAGCACATATGGGTGTGATGGTCATTTAGTGCCATGGAATATATATATATATATATATATATTAGGGCTGTCGAAGTTAAGGCGATAATAAAGCATTAACACGATCTTAAATTATTGCGATTAAAAAAAATAGTGCCGTTAACACAAATTCTAATTTGGCCCTGCGATTCACCCGTAGTTCATGT